>VXBB01020593.1:614531-739902 GCA_013399915.1 Illadopsis cleaveri | reverse complement strand
TTTAAAGCATGAACCATTTCAGTCTCTGACAATTGATTAATCAGTAGGAATTCTGTCTTAAGAAGAGGTCTGCCTCTGCTGCCTAAGCTTTAAGCTTACTTTAGGCTTTACGGAGTAAAGCAAAATCAGTAGGAGCCAAGGAGGCAGGAAGGGAGTGGGACAGAACAAAATTCTAACTAATTTGGAGAAAACAAGGCACTTCTGAAAGAAGCATTCATCCTTATCTTGGTGGATGTGCCAAGAGTTTGCCTTTCCTATATTAAGACATCAACTAACACTTCATATTTATTACATGAAAACATATCTTATATTTATGTATATTTGCATATATGTATGTCAAGATGTTGTATTGCGTGGAAATCTAAGTATTTTCTTTTGACTTCCTGGTTGCAAAGTTTTCTGTTTCTGAGGCATTATTGTCTCTGATGAACTGCTACCAAACAAAAGAACAATAAAAAGTGTTTACTGCAATAGCCCGATAGACAAGGCATGAAAGACTATTCCAAGTCTGAGTATTAGAAAATGCTACTCTGATTCCCAAATCCATAGACCAATCAAAAAGTAATTTATTTTTTTAATCCATTTTTCTATCCTAGATATATTTATTTTTGTTGATGTATTTTCAGTTTGTGATATACTGTGATATTAATGTAAAGAAGCTTTCAGAAATAAGGTTTAGTGAAAGTAAAAGTTTTTACATGCATTTTAGCCCAACAGAGTGAGCGAAATTTACTTCAGTCCACTGGGCTAACTATAACTTAATCTTGTTTTTTTTTTTGCAGTTTCCTGGATTATCTCTATCTCTTTAATCTAATGAAATATCATACTTACTAAACTGCTAGCATGTTTTCAGGAAACCTTTGGGTGAAAAAGAAATAAAGGTGATTTCTTGCACAACTTTATTAATTTGAATGTAGGAATGTACACCCCCTACTGTAAAGGCAGTAATGAAGTCTGATTATGTAAGTACTTGTAATTGTTACATAGATTTTGTGCTCGAAAGCAGAATGAATGGTATAAAATAGGCAAAGGTGTAATACCCAAGTTGTGACTTAGCTCTATTTTAGAAATATGTTGTTAATCCTGCAATAGAATGACTCTTGACTGCTCATTACATCTTGTGCTTATAATGACCTAAATTTCAGTTTACAGACAGTCTAGCACTGATTATTTCTACAGTGATAGTAATGAAATATTGCAATACTTGTGCTAAATTTCTATAAAGTATATTTCATACTAATGTGGATAAGTTTTGTTCAGTGATGGCCTTTTAAAATACAATTTCTTCCTCAGCACTCTTTTTAGAGAAGTTAAAATTCTCTTACTGTGACTTCTATGAATTGTATTTACTGACAGTAACACCTGTCTGTATATATGTGGCTGTATATATGTATGTACATATATATGCATTTTCTCAACAGTATTTTATTTACTATTTTAAAGTCAAAACACGGCTAGAAGTAATGTGTAACAATTCAGCAGCTCTGAAGTATTATCTGTAAGATACTTGTAAAATGGAAAAAAGATCTTAGATAATATTTGTGCTATTACTTCCCTTTTTTCTATGCTTAGTGAATTCCATGATCGTATGCTTTTCTGTTTCCTTGGTGTGGATGATGTTTTTCTATTTCTTGTGTGGGATGATGTTTCCTTGGTAGGTGTGTGAAGAATACCTGTGTTCCTTGGGCTTGTAGTGTTTCTGTTCGAGGTTGTAGCCACATCTGCTCTGTGTCTATGGGGATCTGTTGAAATGTTTGGGCATCTATTTGCCTGTCTCAATGACAGAAGGGAGCCAAAGGTCCCTGTGGACAAAGGAACTTATGGTCACTTGCTCAAACTGAACATGCCTTAGATAAATTGCTTCACAGGACATGGCACTGTGTTAATTTCTACTTTGATGAGAAAAGAAAAGGGTTCAGTTCAGTGTAAGTTTCTTCCTAGATAGAAATGAGATCTCAGAATGTGAGAAAATGACAGCTACCATCCAGTAGTTAGTGCACTATTGCAGCACAACAAATGAATGAGGAATGTCGAAGAGACTGAACGAGTCCTGTCTGCTTATATGTTGTCATCTTGAGTCTTATTAATAGGACCATGAGTATGTCATCTTGAAGCTTTCAGATTTCAGTCAGCATGGACAGCTACATTTTTGTTTTGAATAGCTGTTGGGTTTACATTGGTGGTTCCCGCTTTCTTTTCTGATAGTTACAGTACTTGCTGTTAGTCAGTGTGACACTGAGCTCTGCTGGAGACCTCCCTGACTGAGATTCCAGACCACTAGAGCTGCCCTGAATGTAACTGTACTTTTTTTCTCATCTTGTCCTTTCTTTCTTCCTAAAAGGGCTTATAGCACTCATGATATCCTTCTTTTTGAGGACAAACCCCCTAACTCTTGAGAGATTTTCAGAGAACTAATCTGTTTACATTTGGCTTGGCTCCATCAATGACAGACAATATTAAGTCTATTAAATGGTACTCTGGTGTTTTAGAGCATTTGTGCGTAAGTTCTACAAAACAGTGCTTGAAGGTTGTTTACACAATGAAAAAGGCAATTCTCCTAACCTAGCGTATTAGTTATTTCTCTAAGAATTTGGATTGCAGTCCAGGATAGATGTAATATATTCATAAAGGCAAAGATCCATGAAAAAACTTTTCTTCAGCAGAGTAGCATAAATGAACAAAATGTTCCTGATTCTTTAATTGCTTTTCTTTCTATGACTTGCCATATCACATAATAACATTAAATACAACAAAAGTGCATCTGTCTAATCTTGTAACACTCATTCAAGCTTAACTCCCACACACTTCAATTTTAACCTTTTCCTTTTGATTGTGCTTCTCTTGCTAGAATAGTAGAGGTGGCAGAGGTAGTACAAAATAAGGTGGCATGTAAGAGAGGGAGAAGAGTATTTTACCCATATAAACATGGCCTTGTCAAATGGCTTGTTTGATTCAGCCTGGGGAGTAGGCTGGGAGAAGAATGATCTTTGGAGAGGGTCGAAGCTCTGCGCTGGAATCTTCTGCCTTTGGAGCAAGGCAACTTCCCAACACACATTTTTTTCTGACCACAACCACAAATATGCCAAGGTGCTCTCATCTTTAAGAAACTGCCACACTCTTAGACATTTTACCCAAGCAGTTCCATGTTTTCACCCTCTATAAAGAGCATTCTCATGAGCATCTGATTTCTGTCTTGATCACATAGCCCTCTTGAAAACCTGAGAAGGAAATAAGGACATATCAATGGTATCTATCATGAAGAACTAGCTGTAAATGAGCTAGATCAGGTATTGGAAGCAGTGTGCCATCATCACATAGTAGCCGTAACCATGGTCAACTTGTAAGCTTCAGGAAGCTATTTGGGTTTCTCTACACTGCACCTCAAAACGCCATGACTTAGGAGGTGACATCTGTAGGCATTTGATGAACAGGAAGGGACCATGTGGCCATAAAACTCTTTTCTTCTGCTTCCTTAGCCCAAGTGTGAGTGGTGCCCATCAAATGTCCTCTGAAATATGAGATCATAAAATAGTTGACAAAAAAAGGCCTCTGTCATAAACAGTATGTCAAATTTGGTGCATTATATATATGCTGAGTGGTATCTGTTTATTAATAATCATAAACAAGAGTAAAATTAATTCTTAATTCTCTGAAATTAAAAGATGGAATGAAATTCTGTTTAGGAACTTCAGCATAAAATGGGATGAGGTACTCAGTGGGAGATGTTTTTTGCTTGTAAATGAAAATGAGTACTTTTTAAATGTATTTGATTATAATTTTGTAAAGGAATTACTAATTGTTGGTAGCTAAATAAAAAATACCAAATACTGGTATGATTAAATACTTGCTAGATAAAAGGCAAGGAACAGAAGACAGGACTTGCCTCCTTCTGTGCCTGAAGTAGTCACTAAATTGCAGAGTGACAGTCACTTTTGTTCTTTATCTCTTCCCTTAAAAGTCTGAACTTGTCTACACTGAACTGGCTTCCATAGGGTAGATGGAGAATGCTGGATGAATGACCTCAGGCTTGTTAGACAACACTTATTCCTGGGAAATTTGGTTTGAAGTCTCCTTGTAAAATGGAGAATATTTGACGCAATAAATTTTTTACTTTGAATTACCTCCCTAATCTCCAAATTACTAGAAGGAGGGAGTAAGGGTACAATAAGTCTTGTATTGTCTTGGTTATAAAAGCAGGCTAAGTGTAAGTAAACAGAGTTCTGCCCCAGACCTCTGGAATAGGAGTTAGAGCAGTCACTGTCCACAGTGATCTTCATTGGATCATCAGTTCCAGCCTGGGTTTTGTGCATGTCTATGACTCGGTTCCCCTTTTTTAGGTAGGGTATTATTTGCTCTTGACACATACTGAGATAGCTTCAAATATGCATTCATTACACACAGGATATCTCCTTAAAGCTGTAACACTGAAAACACAAAAAATCAAAATGCAGACTTGTTGATATGATATCACAGGTAACACATTCACTAGTTTGGATCTGACTTTACTAAACATGGATAATTTCCTACTAATTTCTTACTAATCTGTCTCTTACAAAAAGCCTCATGGCATTTATATAATCAAAAAGAATCTGACATGATGTGATAGGGGGAATATGTATCAAGTAGAAACAAATCTACATTTACTTCTATGACAATGCAAAGAAATCATTTTAGTGAAACTATCAGTAAAACTGTGAATCACTCTATAAATATGTTCTGGAGTTTTTTGAGTGAAAGGCTTAATTTGCAGATGAGGTGCTGCACGCAGACGTGGCAGGTAAGGCAAAAGCAGTGCAAGAAGTTACAGGTTTCCATCTATTTTAGCAATTTTTTTAGTTCTGACAATCAAAACTTAAAAGTCAGGGTTAATGTGTGGTGCTTAGTGTGAACTGTCGAATGACGAACTGTTCAGCACTAAATTCTACTACAGCAAACAAGGCAGATCAGGTAGGTCAAAGTTTATTTTTTTGTAGCCCTACACAGGCAGGGAAATCCTTCTCCTCATTCTTTGTACCTTGATTTCAGAAAGCTTGCATCATCTCCAATATGTTTTCTTGGGAAAGAGAAGGCTGTGAGAAAGGGATGATTGGTAAGGCTCTATTTGTGTTACTACATGTCTTTCAGTATTTTGCAGAGGTTGGTGGTTAACACTGCAGGTAATCATCCTAAACTGGAGAAACTCTGTAAGCCATAGTGGTAGTAAATTGTAACTATTCTCTTGCAAAAGATATTAGTTCTAGAAGTAATGGGCATGCTTTTAAACTCCTGTACATCTTTCCATTTTTCTTTTTCAATTTTCTTTTCCTATTTAAAGGAAAAAAATTGGAAATTTCTTCCTTGTGTTTTTCACCAACACTGTGCATATTCTATACAAAATTATATAAATTAATTAGACCAAATTAATTTTTCTTAGTTTTCAACACCCCTGCCAGTTTTATATATCTTATTTTTCTCTTTTGCTGTTTTGTTTTTCATTAAGTTAATTGTACCTATGCTTTTTTTATGGTTGCTCTTTATTCCTTTTTGTTTTCATTTTGCATTCTGTAATTCTTAAAAACTTGATGTGATTTGGATAAGTTAAATAAGCAGTGACAAGAAATAGCACATACACAAAAAAATAGCAAAACTGGAAAGTAAATGAAAATAAATAGCAATGCTGGGAATAATTTCATCTATTCCAGTAGATGGCAAAAAACTTTGATTGGGGATGAAGACTCAGAGGGGAAAAAAGATGTATCATTCCAAAATGGAATCGGTGTAGGAATTCCAACTGAAATATGTCAAGTTTGCCAACGTGTTTGTTGGGTGGGTGTTAGTTATAATTTTCATATTAATGGCATTCAAATGTTGTTTGCTTTGATAAAAAGTAAGGCAATGTTTTTTTCCAGTGGCTAAACTTTCAAGTGGTATATGTCATTCAGTCCTTCTGGGGCTGACAGCTCTTTTGCTCCTGTGGAATACAGTCGTGATTTGGAAAAGTTTAGGAGCTGTTCTCTTTGCAGTGATCTCAGAAGCATCTCCAAACTGCCAAGTATCAAGTTGCAGTTCTGAGAGGTTAGAAACACCAATGCCAACAGTCTGTTGATCATTGGCTGAATCAGCTGGGCAAAAGGAATTTCCAGGTTTCTTTTACATTGTTGTGCATTGTCCCCTATTTGACATGATGATACTGTATGTAGATGATGCATAGTTCAGGCCTAAAAATCAAATCTCTGTTAGTAAGAAAATATTTTCATCTGTATCAAACTTTGAAATATTAGACTTTGTATGCTTTCTTATATGAGAGAAAGAAGCATGCTACAAGAAAAGCCACTTTAAAGTGTAGCTTGTCTTGGTGAGTCTGTTGCAGAGAAACCAGTGGAGTTCTAAGTCTCCTAGCAGCTCTGGAAGTTTCTGCCTTTCCCAAGAACTATTAATTGTATCTACCATGTTGTCAACTCAACGTCCTTGCAGTAACATTATGATGGTGAAGAAGGGCAAGTGAAAGGGCAGCATTGTGAAGTTACAAACTGGTGTGTAGCCACTGAGGAATGGCCCTGACAGATTGTGTACTTAGGGTATTACTCTGCAGGGTGTCTTCACATGAATGATTCAAATCAATATCTCTTGAGCAAAATGTTTGTAGTGAAAAGGCATTTAAAAAATGCACACATTTATGTTTCAGATTAGCAGGCGATCTCATTAATATTTTTGATTTTGTTAATAACCTTGTGATCCTATTTCTAATTCTCTAACAGAATGGTAAGAACTTAAAAGTGGATTAAATTAAAAGTACTTGTATCTTTCAGAGAAAAGAATTCTCTCAGAAACAGAGGAAGTCACATTATCTTGTTTAACCCCTGACCTTGCCTTGGTAACTGGATGAAAGAATTTGAATCAAAGCTAGTCTCCCCACAGTGTATTCTCTACTTTAGAGTTTCTCTATCTTATAAATTATACCAAATGTATTTAACACTTTCAAAGCATGCAGTTGCTTTCTAGTTTTACCTGTGCATGTGCGTGTATCTGATTTACAGCATAGTCACTTCAAGTTGGAAGAGCATAATTAGAAAAGGTCAGTATGCCTGAAAAACAGGCATGCTGGAATAATAGAAGTACAGTTTCCAGCATTCTGGGGAAAAGAGTTCATCATTCAAAGCAATTCAGACAATATTTAGTATGTTCTGTCTTTAGTATGCATGCATACATGCACATGGTGTCATTCAGTGGTATCACCCATTTTGAAACCATTCTCGAAAGAAGTTTCCCATGTTTGCGGTTTGACAGCATGTTTTCTTCAAAGTAGCACAAAGTCTCCATGCAGAAAACAGCACCTAATTGTCCTGTTCCACATAGCTCCCCAGATACACCTGTATGTATATAGCTATGCACATTATCTATATCTATACCTATCTATCTATCTATATCTCATATGTATATGTTTTTGTACACTCAATTTCATATATATATATATATATCATAGCTAGGTATGGTTGCTATGGTAAAAATCTCTAAAATAAATAATAAATGATTAATAAACTTTATTTTCATAAAACAAGTCTGTCGAATCAGATTTCAAACTGCCTAATTATTTAGGGGTAGAGAATTTTACAGCCACAACTCTCAATGAGTAGTGACTGTTTTAAAAACCTGTTGCTGAGTATGTGCTTCAAATATACACTGCAGAATTGCACTGAAGTAAAAACTGAGTTATTTCTAGGTCGCTCCTTGTTTATCATATTAGAAACCATGGTGTATTCTTCCCTGGGTGCACACATGTAACTCCCATTACCATTACAGCAAGTATCACACAAGCACCAAGGAGATTCCCCAAGGCCTTTATGTTATCCTTCACGCATTCTATCATGTGGAGCGGAACAAAATAATCTGAAAATATGAATGCTTTTGATCTAGGGCTATTGAATTGTGTTATCCATGCTGCAGTAATTCCAGAGGACGGCGGCAGCAGCAGCAGAGCTGATCTAGACAAAGCCCCCTCTCTCAAAAGCATACAGATATTTTTCTAGCCTTCTTGAAGGCAGTGAGGAACAATAGACTGCTCTGCTCTTGTAGACATAATTGGTAAGTTGCAGAAAAACTGGAAACTATTTGGTGTAATGAAAAAATTCTATAAACCAAATTTTTAAAAAGCGTTTCCTAATTCAACAAGACCTTTTATCGGTGCATGGATAAAAGGTATTGATGACTGAGGTCTCCAAATAGGTAATTAAAGATAAAATTATTAGTCTTCTTCAACCTTAAAGCTGGTGGAAGCATGAAATTTTCATTCTGAATAAAGAATTATGTCTCTATAATATTAAGAGTTGTAAGTAATTGCAAGGGGGGAAAGGGGGAATCTACTAAAGCAATGTATTTTACAGAAACAGCCTTTTGTAATAGTGACTTATTATGTCAGAGAGTTTTGACAAAATTTTTAGGTTGCTTTTTGACCGAAACTAGGACAAAAATGTAGCAAAATCTTTTGGCCAGTAGCTAAACTAGCTCTAAATATACTACTGTTGACATGCAGTTTCTACCCTCCAAGATTTGTCAAACTATTCTTCCACAAGTTCTTTGCAGAAAATTTAAAGAAAACTAAAAATTCTAGTGAAAATCCTTCTTAGAAGACAAATAATTTCTTTGGATTTTTAAAAAACATTTGCATATGTATTCCAAATACCTTTATGGAAGACATGCTTAAAACTTTTTTAGCATATTCTGAATTAAATAAACAGCCCCATGGGTAATTTAGTTCTGTTAATATATAATCTCCATTGCCATGCTGTTATGTGTTTAAAGTTCATATATCTTCATGGTTGTGATCATGAACTCTTACACAGTAACCATAAGAGTCTCAGCAAATATTTGTTCACTTACTACTGGTTGTTGTCCTTTTTACCTGTAATAAAGCTAAATAAACAGCTACAGGCAGTATATGCTTATCTCATAGGTAGGCTGATGAATCAGAGTGAATAATTATTTGGAAAATAGACTGCTTCAGAACAAAGAAAACCACCCAGCTTGTGTCATCTTAGAGACTTTAAACATATTACAAGAATGTTGGCTAGGAAGCCCAGGCCGATCCAAATTAGTAGGATGTTAACATTTATTTGTAATGTAAAGAGACAGAGTAAAAGGTCATGGAAAAATTTCATTACTGTAAGTCTGCCAAAGATGTAGTTTCTCCCTGATATGGGACAAGCTGTTCTGTAAAAAGTGCATTCACAAATCTAATTTTTATAGGATTTGTTTCATTATTCTCTGAATTCAGTGGGAAATGTCCTGATAGCATTAGTGGCATGCAATTACTGTCCTGCAGTAAGGTGTGCTGATCTCTTGCACCTTTGGGATTTTATTTATCAATTCATCACGCCACTGATGTTAGAGGATGTCTTACCCTCATTGGGTTGTCACAGAGCTGGGTTCCAAGGCTGGCATGAGATATTGCATGTAGGTGTGAACTACTGTTGAGGCAGGTACTGCAGGAGAGAAGCTGTGCGGCAGCCCTGTGTAGGAAGTAACAGAAGGAAAAAACAACAAACGGCATCCAAAAACTGTCACTTCAGGAATGGGAGATTTCTTGTTTACCTTCTTCACTGAAGATCAGGTGGTAGGAGTTTAGTTGGTTTTGTGTTACTCATTGTTGATTAAAGATCACTTATTTCTAGTCCTTTTCTATCATCTCCCTCCCATTTCATCTTATGGTCTTGGCTGCCTCATTTCATTTCTCTTTTCTACTCATTTCATAGGGCATGGGGGAGGGGAAAGGGAATAGTGGCTATATCTAGTAGGTTTTCTCCTTGACTTTAGATTTATTCATGTGATTCATTTATACTGCTTCCCGAATGATTAGAACTAAATTTCTAGATCTTCCACTTTACCACACAGATTGACAGCTGAGAGTAAATGAGTGGAGGTGGTCAGTCCATCCACATCCTCCTTTTCCAAAAGTCATTCATTGTGTCCCTTCTTTCTTCTCTCCAGAAGACCTTTTCTGAGGAAACTTAATTCTTCCTTTGCTGACGTCACAGGAGGACATATTTGAGAAATCCAGTCTTCAGTCTTCCCCATTTACCCCTGTGAAAAAGGCTTCCATTTTCATTCCAAATTGTGTCATGATTCCACTGTCTATTGTTTCCATCAAATGCTGTGGTTCATACTATTGAAAAGTGTTGTCCTGCACCCACCACTGTGTTCTCTTTATACTTTTTTCATAAAAATTTGGTTAGAACCTGTCAGATTAATTACTTTAGTGCTCCCATGTATGTATATATCCTAAAGCTATCTGAAGGCAGACCGACAAGGAGATCATATGAAGAATCATCTACAAACAGGGTTTTTCTCTAGTCTTCTTCCCACTCAGGTCTCCAGTGAGCTGGGGAAAATATTTCTCAAAAATGGTTTAATTTTTTTATGAAGCTTTAGAAAGGTGCAACAGTTATATTAACTGCTAGGAAAAGAAAGCCCTACTGAGCACATAACGCTATTATTTGAACCTGTCTATTTTAGCAGGAAAAATGTATTGCATACATTTTAAAAGTTGTCTTCACCTCCCAGCACAAACTGAGCTGTTCTCACTTGTTACTAAATTTAGCATGACTGCACAGAAGCAGAAATTAAAAGAGTAAATAAACGTTGAATCTTCACTTCCATAAATAGTTAATTGTTAACTGAATAATGTCTTAATTATAAGATCATATTGGACAGATATTCTTCTTTATCACATATGCTGGATATTATTGGAGAAAAAGGAAATATCTTGGGAAAAAATGTGCCAATAAATGTGGTCCTCTGAGAAATAAAAGCCTCTGATTTTTTCTTCTTACTGTAAAACAATAGAGATGACCATAAGACTCTGACAAGGGGTACATCTAGGAAATTAAATCAATCATAATATTTCATTAAAAAAAAGGAGCCCAGATGTTTTTAAAGGGTTGTTGGTTGTGTATTGGTTGTGTTAATGGAGTTCATTCTCTATAGATGATATAATGCCACATGCAAATGCTTCCTGCATTAGTGAATGAATTCTCTTTTCTCTTGTGGCAGAGCAAGTCTCTGGTGAGAAACCAAATTCACAATGAAATATAGGTCATATCTCCCATCTGACTGGTGCAACCCTCCCACCAGCCTTCAGACAATGTGGGTGGTAATGAGAGGGGCACTGGTATTACCAGAGAATAAAGTTAATGAAATGAGCTCTACTCGCTAGCAAATTATCAGTCATTCTAGTCTTGCAGACCTGATACTTCAATAAATAATAGGAAATTTTTTCATGATACTGTATAAAATGGAACATGAAGGATTCATCAGATTTTCTGCTTTGGCACATAGTTTGTGCTATGCCTGAGAGTGTTGTTAGACAGAAAGAAAGAAAAAATCCTTTAAGAGCGGATGCCCATTTCCTGACTTGCTTGTGGCCTTCTGGCTCTTCTAGAGCTGACAGCTTTAAAAATCAGAGGATAATACAAATGAACTAGTCTGATCCTGTCTGAAAGTTGCTGGTTAGGCTGCTTTCAATAATGGGAAAGATGATCCCATGCAGAAGAAAACATCAGGCACTCAGCCGTAATTATATCATGTTTGAGATGATGACGAGCAAAAAAAGACACGTTGATGAGAAACAGAGATTCTGGTTACCCTTCACAACATCTTCCAGCTCTGAGACAGTAGCCTTCAACTGCCTCTCCTTCAACAAATTTTTTGATTTGTATTATAATAGTTTCTAAACCTGTTTTCTTCTGAGACTATAGGGGATTTAAGCCTTTCCAAGAACTTTCTAAATTTGCAGAAGTCAAGAATTGTAAGGAAACATTTTTAAGATGAGGAACTTTGGTCAGTGATCCTTTCCTAGTCGTGGAAATATTATTTCTATGTGAATACTTTGTTTCCTAGGGTTCTTTATTAAAATAAATAATATGGATAAACATTCTAACACACATTTCCACTGCTAGCAAAGAATAGTTACTTCACCAAACTATGAAGAACTATGATGAGATGCTGCATAGGGATACTATTAGATTATTATAGTGATTATTAGAGTGCCTCTCTGCCTATTCAGTAGGGACTGATCTGTTACCTCACACCCTTCTTAGTGTTGACATTACTGGCTGCAACCCAACTGTCAGAGTGTGTTTCAATTAGCCTTGATTCCCTTACCAAAAAAGGCCTGCTAATTGTCACAGAGGTGCTTTTGTCTCCCTGTTTCAGGGAAAAATACAATTAAGCAGCAGACAGGGGAGAGGGAATGCACGGGGCAAAGATGTCATTAAAATATTAGGTAAATCTGGAAGAGTAGGGATCATCATAGTTGGAGATAAGGAGAGGGAATATTTAAATTTCTCTCTGGCAGAGATGGGGTTTTATGGTTCATAAGACAACCTCAAAAATTTAAACCACTCTGACTTAAGCAGAAGATCTGTGCTATGGTATACTCCGGTTTATTGGAAACTGGTTTTTCCAGTGAGTAGCTGGCAATAGTATGCTTATTTAATTGTCATGTTAGAAGAATTTTTATATTACCCTTTTTAAATACAAACATTTTAAAAGATACATGAAGGATTCATGGAAAGCTTTTTTTCTGACACATTTCAATAATTAATTAGTTGGGATAGTTTATTGCTTTATGTTAGGAAGAGGTTGAAAAATGTATAGTTCTATTATTTGCCAGTGGTAAGTAACTGCTAGATGATTATCCCTGCTCATTTGGCAGTCTCCTGTCTTCTTACTGAGGATGACAGATAGAAGCATTTTTTATGAACTGTCACTACCATCTAGTGTCATGACAAATGCTAAACGGGATTTTTAGTGTGTGTACTGAATTAATATTCCTGGCTACTTCAGCATAATTGCTACAACAGTAGACATAGGCTTTCAGTGAAGTATTTGTTGTTACAGATTTCTGATTTTGTGACAGGAAAGAGGGCAATAGCCAAAAATAGTTTCAGGGCAGATCTTCTGGTTTGCAACTACGCCATATGCCCACCACGCACAATATGTCTGATCATTCCAAAAAATGAAGTGTAGATGGTAAAATATGATTAATGAATTACATGTCTGTATAGCACTATTGACTTCAGAGAAATTACACTAGCAACAAAACTAGCCCAGTGGCCTAACAGGTACATCTATTTTCAGACACCTATTTGTAACTTGTTTATAATTTCAGTATGATTCAGTGTTATATCAGTGCAGTTGAGGGACTCTTTTCTGCTCCTAGAGAGCTTCCAAACTGATTCTGAAACTAATTGAAAAATCACTCCTTTGTTTTTTCCTGTCAGTTTAGGAAGAAATTGAGCTTGTCTGGTATATAACTATTTCATAATAGCATCCTCTGTGGGGTTTTAATTGAATCTAGCAAGACGTTCTGAGTTTCTGCTTGCTCTCTTATAAGTAAAAGTGTCCTTTTATTCTCAGGGACACTGCTTTTATTAAGTCACTGTTAAGGGTATTAAAGAAAAACCTTTAGCCATTCCTCTAAAATCTATATTTAGTTTTTTTTTTTTAATGTTATATATGACACCCCTGCACAGCTTCTGCCCCATTAGGCTATGTGAGGACATGTGGCTTCACATCATCCACCAACACCCTGTTACTAATTCCTTAGCTCATGAACCAACAGACTTCAGGAGGCCTATGCAAAAGTGATTTAAATTCTAAGTTAGAGCTGCCAATAAACAACTCCACACATTGCCCAAGAAGCAGCCCACAGAGGTGGCAGCTTGAGACAGGCACTTGCAGCTGAAAAAGAAGGAATGTCTCAAGTTATTGGGGTAAGACCAGAGAGGAAATGCACAGTGAAGAACTTTGACAGAAGTAAATAACTCAGGGACCCATGTTTGAGCTTACCATGCTTGACAAATCTTTCACCTTTTCCTTTAGAACACTGTCTGATCTTCCTTTTAATGCCTTTTGTTAAATCAACACTAATAGATTTGTTTATGACGATATCTAGAACAAAGGGAGAAAGTGCTTTTGCACACTGACATAGAACTAGTGTTTGGAGTCTAGAGGAGGCAGAGAAGCCGTGTGGGGCACTGAGATGGTCTGTGCTTTAGCATGACTGAAGAAGAAGAATTTCCCAGTGTAAATCAGCAAGCTCTGATCAGTGATTCCGTGTCCATTTTCACCATCTGAAGATCAGGCCAAATGATCTGAGCAGATTTAATAAGTCATGGAGGAAAGGTTTTTTGGTTTTTTTAAATCTAATCTTTCAATCTCAGTGTAGCCAAAGTGGCAGATAATGTGTGGAAAGCCAGTGGCAGGGCCAGATTCTGCATCATATTATGAAAGCAAGCAGACAACTCTGGAACTGCACCATTATTGAATTTCTTAAAGAGCCAGGTGTAAAAAGCTCTGTGAGGGTTCAATACCTCTGAGGGAGTCCAGCACCTCACAGAAAATGGCTTAAGTAACTAGCAAGATGGCATGGTCGAGTATGCCTTGAAAAAGCAAAAAGGTTTTAATAAAAAAAAAAGAAAATAATACAAAAACAAAGAATAAAGCTGAACACAGTGTAGGGACAGGCACCACACACCTGCTACAACACCTCGAGAATGCACTGAGAAGCCTCGTGCTCTCCCTTTAAATACTAAAAGATTTAGGTGAGGTTTTTGGCAAACAGCCTGATGGAGAATAGCTACCTATCTGAGGAACAGGGTAAAGAGACCTATGATGTTTTTGTCTTGGCACTGAGCCAATTACTGTCAGGAGAGCAAAGAAACTTCTAGTGTTCTTCCCTTAAAACGTTTTGGGGTGAGTCTTAAACCTTTCCCTATACGGAAACACCTGCTCAGATGTGGGGTGCTTTACTACATACTGTCAGATTTTTAAAGACTAATTTTTCTTCAGCAGGGGTAAAATGATCATCCCAACATCATCTCTGTTGTTTTCATTTGATATTTCTTTCTGTTTAAGACATTCTCATTTTTATATGGAGAAGTTTAAGGATGTTGTGTAGACTTGTCCCAGAGTTTATGGAACAGCTAAAGAGCAGAATGGGTTTTGACATCTAAAATACATGCGGGAACGTGAGCATCTTGACTGTAATATATTAGCAAGAAAGTAAAATTGTAGCAGTACTTAATGATATCGATAATGACTATTCAGTTCTAGAAAAGACAAATGTAGCAGTTCATGTTTCCCAGAGAAATAGTGGTGTTTGCAAGACTCAGGAAGACAACTCTGAAAGGTTTGAAGTTCCTTAATGTTTGAGGGGGATTGTTCTTGACCTTGTATGTCCAGAAAGTATATTTTTAAAAACAAAGTCAAAAGTGATGAAATAATTGCAAGAAGTGGTTTTAATGAACAGACAGCTAAGGAAACCTTGGGGGTTTTAGCACTGTCACTGTTTTAAGAGACTCTTCTTCAATATCCCCAGAATTTCCCACGCTAATAATTTAAATGAGCCAGGCAATTAAAGGTGATAGATAAAAGTAGCATGCAAATATAAAGGGACATTTCTTGCTGAGATAATAATGTAGAAGTTAAGTAACAACAGAGAAGTCAATATATTCTAGCTTCAGGTCTTATTCAGAGACCTTTTATAATTCACCTGAAGGGAGTATTGAAGTTAGCAGCACTATCTTGAAATGAAGTAGAAATTTTGTAGCAAAAGCTGGTTTTTTTAATGTAGATCTTTCCCTTTTTTTTTCTTCCATGCAAGTTCAGTCCTTCTAATATGCAACTGATGTGTGTTCTAGAATTGAACATTTAAGTTAATCCCTGTTTTTCTGGGTCTCTGCATTGGGTATTTTCATTGCCTTACCTTGACAATTTTTTACCCAATCTGAGCTAATTGGCAATTTGCTAGAATAGCATCTGTAGCATTCAAGCATGAGTAGCATCCTAACCATCAGGCTAGACTGTGCTTCTTTGTCATTTACTGACTGAATGTGCTTTATATAAAATGGAAGTGTTTCTGAAAGAGAAATCAGGATTTCCTTTGCCAAGGGTGCCAATTGACCCTGTGGGGGTTCCTTCCTCCTGCAGGCCTGGAGATGGCGATTAGTTCCCGCAGGCACAAGGGTGGCAGAGTGGCAGACCTTACATCCTGTAATTCCCATGGAGACATCTGACTGCCATGCTCTTTCTGCAGAGGTGGAAACATACACCAAATCTACCTTTTCATTGTCTTTATGTTTTTCTGTATGTGCCCAAATGTGAAAGGCCAAGTGAAAAATGTTGGTTAGTAGCAATTGATTTTTATTTTTTTGGATCTTCATTTCAGTGGGAAGTCAAAATTTATAGCTTTGCTTCATTGATGCAGTTTGTCAGAGAAGTGAAACCATTGAATATTTCTGCAGCCCTACAGTCAGCAAGGGCTGGAAAAGAAATACTGACATCCAAAATGCACGTCTCTTCCACCTGAGCAGGAAGGATAACTGCTGTCATGGTATCAATAACAGCAGGCATCAATTATTTGGTGGCAGAAAGCAAACTGGGGGGATGTCACAAACTGTTTGTCATTTGTTACTTGTAATGTGTCAGAAAACAGCGTAGCTCGTAGGCCTGCTGAGCTCTGTTTTGCAGAACTTAAACATCCTGCCTTTATTGCATGTCATTTATTCACCGTGACCATTAGAAAAAGAGAAAGATTCACTGGAAAGTCTAGAGGGTGGGTTTGTGAGAACGAGGTGAGAGAGCATGTGCTTTGAACTTCCTGCCTTCATTACTCATTCTGTTTCTCCCACTGATAGCTGAATTTCTGTGATAAATGGCAGAATTTTGTATAATTCATGCTGTCTATAGTTTGTGAATCAGTTTGTAATGTACTTAAACATCCTTTTAGATGAAAGTACTCACCGTTGTCTCTGTGAATCACAGGCTTTTGTCACAGTGAGGCAAAAACTTTTTTCCAGAAACCACTTTCCTCCCATGCCGTGCAGTTTTAGAAAAACAAGGCATCTCAGGAGGTCTATTTAATTGTTATATCATTAAATCAAATCTTTATGTCATGAAATCTCTCACTCTTTTAATAATTTTCCTTGTTTTTCTTTTCCTCACCCTGCATTTGTCATGTTAATTTAAATGGTGGAAGGTACTGCTGCTAAAAAAAGAATGTCTCAACTCTTCTCCCTGTTCAATTCATATTTTATGATTTGATCAACTAATTTCTGAAGATTGTCTTTCTCAAACGTTATGTTTTTCCCACCAAGAGAATGACAGAAGAAAAACCCCCCCCATTTGTTACGGAGATTAATTTGTTAGTATATGTTCCATGTACCTCATACAGAGAGACAGCTGAGCAGTAGGAGTTAAGTGATAATAAGTCCATAACAAAGATACATGCTAATGATGGAGTGCTGTTATCAAACACCATGAAAACAAAAAAAATTTTGTCATTACTTTGGCTTATATAGAGTAAGATGATACACTTCTTATCCAGTCCTTCTTATGATTCTTGCAAAGATGTTGATATAGTTGTGAATAATTTTCTGTGCATTTAAAGCACAAGTGATTTCCCACAGTAATCAAAACAGCATTTCCCTAATAAATTCCTGTTGCTAAGTCTCCATGTATCATTCTAAGCAAAGTACTCTTCAGTCCTCAGCCTGAGTGAATGAAGTAATTTAATGGTCTTATATTTTATTTTATGTCATTTAAAGTTTATTTATCAGTACTGAATGTCTGACAAAACTTTTATCAGGCCCTGATGCTGCAAAGACACTGTTGTGCTGTGGACATAATGTAGTTGTCACCTTTATCTCTCTGAAATAGTTTGCAGTTATGTGAAAATATGGATGACTAAATTGTATGTAAAATTATTGTATCCTTTTCTAAGGACTTTGAACATTCAAAGTTAGTGCATGGGTAGTTTTCAAATTATTCTAAAGATATCGAAATGTTCTTTTGAAAGATGTCTCTTATGTCATTAGAAGCTGTGAAGGATGTGGAGGAAGAGGATAGACAACATCAGGCACTACAGCTCTGTTATCATCTCCCAGCCAAGATTTTCCCCTCCATTGTGCCATTTGTCAATCTCTGCAATGGCTGCTAATTAAATTCTAACAATGTGGTGTTTGACTTATCAGTTGAATGACTAAAGTGACTGTTTCTTCGGATACCATGTTGTCATATGTTTAAATTACTCTATTCATAACTTGATTTGGGGTTTGAAGTGTTTTTGGTTTTCTAGGTATGAAATGGTTTGGATGCATTTCACATACAGGAAAATAACAGCTGGTGAGGGGGCAAGGAAGAGTAAGATGAAGCTACCAAAATAAGGGGATAGTTTTATCATATGTGGAGAATTCTTGTCTTCAAATCACATCCTGTATGCGTCTTCATCCTTTGTCTAAAAGTCCTGTGTGCCTAAATGTGTCCTTTCCAGAAGGAAAACAAATGTTTGTGTTCTGCCTTGCAATGATAGTAATGCTGCTGCAACAAAGTAGACAATCTTAGTATAATGATTGAATTAGAACAAGCATCAGCATAGGCAATTGTCTTTAGCATCCTGGGTCTAGGTTCAAATTCATATTTCATGAACTATAAAGGGAAAGGACTTGATCAGAAAGGATCAAGCAGGAAAGCTCTGACACCGTGTACTTGCATGGTATCTTTATGGCCTTGACATAAAGAAACACTGGGCAGGTCAGAAGGCACCCAGAAACACTGGGTAAACTTTAAATCATGTTTAGGCTCAGAAACTTTTCCAAATCTGACAGCTTCTGCAAGAGTGCTTTGATCTCTAGCAAGTCCTATGGGGCAAAAAAGCGGTGTTTTTTTAATAACTATAGCTAAGGAAGTAGCCTTCCTGCAGCTTCCCTATGCTCTCCTGCTATTCCTCATGAATGAAGCAAGGTTTTGGGTTGAAGCCTGTACTACAGAAGCTGCTCAGGGCGCTACTGCTGAGTTCAGTATCTGCAAACTCACACTTACATAATTTGCCTATTGCCTCCTTGTCCTGTCACTGGGCAGTGCTGAGAAGCGTCTAGAGCTGTCTTCTCTGCCCCCTCCCATCAGATATTTATGCACCTGTACCTTCTCCAGTCTAAGCAACCTCATATCAAGTTCCAGCAACTGCTTTGGAGCCATTGCCTTCTTGGTGATGAAGTCATGTTTACTTTGGAGCTTGTGAGCAGCAGTGGGTCCCCGATCACAGGTCTCTGTCTATTTGAAGTTCATTGGGAATACCAATCCCTTTTATTAACCATCATAGTCTTCTCAGTTCAGCAGAAGCCTAGAGCTGTTGCTGGAGTCAAACCTCTGCCACTGCCAAAGGCATCTGCACTTCTTGCCAAGGTCTGGCTTATTTCAGGCTCAGCAGAAACCTGGAGCAATTGCTGATTTACAGTGTCTAGCGGTGTAGGGCAAGAGCTAACCTGAGAAACCTAGTTTTCTTCATCTTGATGACATAGAAGTCAATATAGTCCTGTAGGCATAGACCTGGTTCACAGGCTTCCTGTTATATAAGCAAAGGATTGAAAGTAGAGTTTTTTCTGGCATAGATACTCACTTCAATATTCAGGGTTATGCATGTATGGACTATGCCTAACAGCTCTGGACCAAGAACTGTGAAGTGCTCATTAGCTGCAGGCAGGTGAAACAGGATCCAGAGTAAAACAGAGACACTGAAACCCTGAGCAGCCACTGAACATTTTACCCTCTTCAGTGTACATCTATGTAGAGTACCAAAACGTACATGGTACTCCCAGGGCTGAACTCACTTCTCTGCACATTGTGCATCTTTATGTTGTTCTGTGGGAAAACACATTCTGAGACTTCTGCAGAGAAGAACAATTTTTATGAAATCATTATATCCTGGGTCCACTGATACTTGACAGAAGTAGGAATAATCATGTAATGTGAAGAATTATTAAGCTTATCTACAGAGACACAGCATAAAAATGTTTTGGTTACATTGTTTTTATATTTTGAAATCATTTATCCTTGGCATGTAATTTAGAAAATAGGGTTTAATGGCTGTTGGTAATTGCCTGTATGTTCTGGGATCAGTATGTGTAGTGTTCAAAAATTGATGTTACTAATTAAATAACAGAAACAGGAACCAAGAGTTAATTGCAGTCTGTGCAGGTTGCCCCTCAGGTGTTTTGTGTCACTGGGTAAGTCTCAGCTCATTAGTAGAAACAAAGTCAATAAGTGTTTACAGAACTGGAAGCAGCTGGAGAATTACAAAATCATTACATCCCGTAGAAGCTGTGTGCATGTGAATGTGTGCAGTCATGATCATGGTCCTGCTCCTGATCACCAGCAAGAGCGAGACATTAATGAATTGAAAAGTGGTAGAAAATGACAGCATACATGTAATTCTTTCTGTTGATTACCAAGATAAACGATATAATAACTGATTTTTACCACCTCCCTGATGTGGCTGTACATCATTCAGTCAGTTCAGAGATTAGATAGGGATTGCATTCACATAACCCCTCCACGTTTTCCTGGAAGTATCTGTTTATCTGTTTATTTGTTTATTGGATATGAACACTGACTCACTTTATGAATCACTCCTTTTAAAAATGTATTTCTTTGGAGATGAGCTACATATACTGTCCCAAAATTTTTATTATCTTAAGTACATGATGTTCAGGTGAACTTCACCTGAATCACCCGGTGTGTCAGACCTATCTGATTACACCCTGATCCCAAGTTATCTCCAAGCTTCAGCCTTATTTTCACATTTCTGTATGACTATGTGTGACTCAACAGACCTCTGATAAGCATGTTGACTGGCACAAAATTGCTACAAGCAGTTTTCTGAAAGAGATCATCTGTTCCAGCATATTTTCAGGTTTACCCACCTATTCGCTCTTTCAACATCCATTATGATTACTTCTGGAATGGAATACATACATCAAATTACTATCACCCATAATTTCTTATCCCTCAAAAGATACTTAGAATCTCCTTCTTTCTTTTTTCTCTAAGTATGAAAATTTTGCCATCTTAATGTGTATCCCTGTTGATATTTAAACAAAAACACCTTACAAATAGTTAAGTCTGCTGGCCCTACATACCCATTAATAGTTTTTTCTTCCTTTAGGCATTGCCAACCATTCATATAGCCTTCTTTTTTTTATGTAGACTTTACAAGACATCATGTAGACTTTACAGTATTTATATGGTTATCTAAAGCAATAAGAATTATCCTTCTTTGCAGTAGCATGATTTCTATTATTCTGTTTCTACTCTTTTCACAATCTTCACAGTTTTCTGCATGAGGAAGCACTTTGGGTTTTCATGAATGAGGAATGTCCAGATGTCAGCACTCTCTGGATTTGAAAAGAGGGCAACAGGCTTTCTGGAAGGCCAGACTGTATTTGTAGCTCACAAAGTATTTCTCTGTTTCTGTTTCTCCTAAAGGGTTTTTTTTTCTTTCATTTGTTGTGATATTCAGAAGAACCTATTACAAGGTGGTGCTGTCATAGGCAGATTGCCTTTTCCAGATCTGCAGAATATGTAAGACAAGAGTCTTAGGCTGGGGTAGCACTGCCATTGCCATGGTCACTGTTGTCAGAATTCCAAGCAGCCTGCAAATAGGTTTGCACTGCAGATAGATGTGCAGCCTCAGCTTAAGGTCATATTCATTATAAGGGTCTTTCAGAAACACCGATTTACAACCTTTTTATATAAGCAAACTCATGTCAAAAAAACCCTCAAATTAAAGGCACTCAGAAGTACAAATATCACTATGGGTGAGAAGTTATGCCTTTCATCAAGTTTACCTAATGGGATTTGAATGTTTGAGTGTAAAATTTCCATGGGGGATGGAAACTGATTGATAACATTAAGTCTGTATTCCCAATTCTCCTTCTGCTTTTACAGGTTTCTAAGGCAGTCTGTTATTGCTTCTTAGTGACAGCTCTCATCACATGCTTTTATTTCATCTTTGAACCAAGAATGGCACTGCAGCTTCTCTTTACTACCAGATGCAATTGTAGTTGAAGTTTGAATACAAAGATGTGCATATGTATCATAAAGATATGACCTTAAAACATCTCATATATCCAAAGACTCATCTTCCTTAAGGACATAAAATGTCTGCTAGCAGCTTCTTTCTTCCATGAAAGATTAGTGTCTTTAAATAACAAAAATTGTTGGTTTTCCTACGTAGCTGTCAATTCTTTCTTTTACTAAACCATCTTAAAAATATTAAAATTAAAAGGGTTGAGTCACTGAATGAAGATTTGATACTACATAAATGGCAGAATGGCTGTTCAAGTTAAAGGTTAAATGTATTTGGACTCCTACAAAATGGAAAGATACTATTATTTTTCCATTGAATTTTGAAAAATATTTTTGAAAATGTATTTTTTCTCTGTTGTGAGCTGCTCTATGATCTATGTAATCTCTATATGAATTGCTAGTGCAGAAGACAGAGAAGAAACAGAATATAGAATTTAAATGAAATTTTAAAACTTCACAGTTAGGTACAAAGAGCTTAGAATCTCTAATTACAGTCTAATTTTAAAAGACTCATGAATCATAAATATGTTTTCAAATTATATTAGGTAAAAAAGACACCATTCAGCTGACATGATGAAGTTCCCGTCTCATTCAGGTTATGCAAATAATTTAAATTCTTGTCTTATGTTTTGTATATTAGCTATATAATATATTATGATGTCAATTGACTGTAAAAGTAGTTCTTAATAAAACAGAATCTTTATACAATACATGCTACAGACAGAAAAGAACACACATGTTCAAGTACAAAATAACAGCTTTGGGGTCCCCAGCACAGGGGAGACACCAACTTGTTGGAAGGAGTCCAGCAGAGAGCCACCAAATTGATTAGAGGAATGGAGGGAAGGCTGAGAGAATTTGGATTGTTCAGCCTGAAAAGAGAAGGTTTTGGGGTGATCTTCCAGTACCTGAAGAAAGCCCACAAAAAGGATGGAGAAAAACTTTTTACAAGGCCATGAAGTGACAGGATAAGGGGGAATGGCTTCAAACTGAAAGAGAGTAGCTTTAAATTAGATATCAAAATAAAAACTCTTCTCTGTGAGGCAAGAAACAGGTTGCCCAGAGAAATTATGGATGCCTCCTCCTTGGAAATGTTCAAGGAGAGGTTTTATGAGACTCTGAGCAACGTGGTCTAGGGGAAAGTATCCCTGCCTATGGCAAGGGAGTTGATTCTGTGTTAATTGATTCTGTGATCCCTTCCAACTCAAGCCATTCTTCTATGATTCAATGACACAATGAACTCAGGAGGTAGTACATAAAAAGAATTTAGATTTAGTGGTCTTTGTAAATGATATATAGGAAGTCTACTGTTTCTGTACTTTAAAATGTATGTGTATCTTAAAATTTTTAACCTTTATTAGGGTTAGAACACTAAGATTTTCAGACATAAAATATAAAGAATATCTTCAAAAACACAGAAAAAGAGATAACTAGGGATGTTGGCCAGAATTCTGTGTTGGATGTCCGAATCTTTTTACTTACAGCATTGACATTACATACTTTTTCATATTTGTAAGATAAGCAGCACTTGGCCTTGATGTACTTCTGGTTATTCAGACCTAATGAATATTCGTAGTTCCCTCTAAGAAGGGCCATGAAAAGAATTACATGTCCACAAGAAAAGAACTATAAATGTAAACTGAGAATTACTATTTTTTGCTAAAGTTTTCCTTCTCCTTGCATTCTTGCTCTCTCTGTCACCCAGCATGACATAAACCTTTACGGTGTCGTTGAAATTGTTTAGAAAGAATAGAAGCAGCTTTGCCTTTAACAGATGAGACAGCAGCATCCTGGACCATGTTGTACCTGCCTGATAAAAAAGACCCAACCCAAGAAATATTATGTATGGAGTAGTAAAGGAAGAAATAAAACCACCATATGGATGACCAAGAGATGATTCAACAAATAACAATAATTCTGTCTGTTAGAAACCTATGTTGTTGGTTAGGTCAGTGTAGCAGTTGTCCAAAATAGCTCTAAAGAAATACATTCCAAGGAATTCAGCAGGAGCTGCATCAGTCCTTGTGGGGCTAAGTGAGCTGTTGCTGAACACAGGTCCTACTCTTTCCCCTTCACACAATTCATCAGGAAATTTCTGGAAGTTTTTCTGGGAATTTTTTATCTAATGGGGAAAAGATTGTAGAAATGGGAAGCTGGAATAGTCATTTAATCTTTTGTTTCTTTGTTCATCTCAGCATGGGATGGTCCATTATTTTGTTCAACATTGTTTTGGGTAGTGAAATGAACATTACTCCACTACTACAGATGTGGGAAATAGTAAAGGTAAGAAGATCTTCAGAAGCAGTGAAAGCAGGCCGCAGAAACAGAAAGGGTAGAGAAGATACAATGATACAGTAAGCAAGGAAATGAAACTATAGTTTGAGTTTTAGCTTGGCTAGAATAGACCTTAAGACTGCAGAAAAATATGCTTAGCAAGGTAGTAGAAGGTTTTAAGCTTAATAATGGAGTATTGTGTATTGTTAATAGAAAGCATGCAAGCAAGCATTGTTTGAAGCAGGTGTATGTGTGCTTTTAGTGATTGGCTAGAACAATTGTCTGTAAGCTTTAGCAATGTGCTATTGGCTGGAAAACTTTTAAAATACCCCGTAACAAAGAGACCTTTGGCTACTGCTGGCAAGACGGGAGCTGTTGTCATCTCTCAATTGTCTCAACCTTCAAATAAGACTGGTACTGCAATAAAGCTCGTGGAAACGTCTCCCGGCAGTCCCATCCTGTTTGTGCAAACTTCCAACACAAAGACACAATATAATGGTGAGGCTGGCAAGGCAGGTGTGTTGGTTTTACTTCTAACTCAAAGAAAAGGCAAAAGAGGGATTAGTTGGCTGAGGCTGAGGATGAGCCCTGCCAACCCTAATGATGTTGGCAATCAGGTCCCCCATTTGCAGTAAACTACCACATTTCTCATTGAGGTAACATGATACTCTGCTGCTTTGTAGTGTAATGATAATTTCTGGATATAGGGCAATTTGCTGTATGCAAAGCCATGATAGTAAAATTACTGTAGAGATGGGGCTGAGCTCATTGCTATATGTACACGTCTGGTACTCTGTTGGATGATGAAGTGGGACTGCACCCTCGTATTGAGTTGTATGATAAGGGCTCTGCTGCGCAGGGCTGACAGCAGAGGAGATGAATGGATATAATATATACATTTAGATTGCTGCACAACACTGTGATATCTCTGTCTTTTGGAGGAGTAAAAGATGGAACATGAAAGCTGTCTAAAATATATGATTGGCCATCGTGGTGAGAAGAGAAGATAAAACACAGCAGGAAAGTGGGAAGTGAGGATAGGGCAGGAAATGAAGCTCTTTAAGGCTCTCCAGTAAATTCACATCTACATCTTTGAAAATACAGTGCATGTTTAATCCAACGTGGATTGGACCCATTGAGTTTGCTCCTGTGCGCTGACCAGAGGCTGTGCAGGTCTGGCACATCTGTGTTCTGCTGTGTGCAGCCAGTGTCTCTCTCTGGAAGTCATGAGTTTCAGTGGGATAATGTCAGTGGATTTTCTTCCCAGAAACCTTTGCTGATTGGAACCATTTGCAAAATGGATTTCTGTCTTATCATAGCAAACGGGAACAAGACCTTTAAAGGATAGATCATTGTGATATTTTTACAAAACAAGCTAAAGATCAGTTAGACATTATATATGAAAAATAGACAACAATAACCAGTCTCCAATGAAATTCCTGTCTTTCTCTGCATGCTACTGTGAAAAAAAGTGTAACATGAATATACAAATTTAAGTAATGCTCCTCCACTTTTCATGAGGCTTTGTAGCTTTTAGTTTCATTTTGATTTTTCAGTTAACTTCTGGACTTATTGAAGTAACACAGCTCCACTGGTAGGTTCGGCCATAAATTCTATCTGTATACCAACCAAGATATAAGCCATACAGCCTTTTATTAACAAGCATAGATGCTATTGTTGTCTCTTTCCTTGGATATAGGGTAGATGTCCTGTTTGTCGGGTTTTTTAATGAAGTACAGAAGTCCTCTTGCCATCATTTGCAGGACTTTTTATTTTGACATGACAGGTATAAAACTGATATTCCTCTGGATCAGAGTCATACACTCAGTATCTGAAAAGTTGAGTGTTTCTTCACAGGCATCTCTTCCTGCCTGCACAGAACAGCAGCCACAGAACCACTGGGAGTCTCCTGGGTTTCCAGAGTGCAGGAAAGAGGCAGGAAGTGTGTGTAAAGGTACACTTGTGGCATTCATACAGAGGAGCAGAACCTCTCAAACACAAATGGCACTGGTTGTGATCACTTGGGGGAATCTGGGAGATTGCTTCTTGTATCTTTATAGAATATTNAGGAAAGGAAAGGAAAGGAAAGGAAAGGAAAGGAAAGGAAAGGAAAGGAAAGGAAAGGAAAGGAAAGGAAAGACCTCCAAATCCGTAAGTGCTTTTTCTCACTGAAAGAATCACGAATTGTTTTGCTTTTGTGTATGTGTGAGAATGAGAGGACTATATGTAAACATCTGAGTTTGGCTTTGACAGATGTGCCTGTTTAAAAAAAATGAACACAGAATGGTCTTCTGATCTGAATATAAAGGACAGAGATTAAAGATCCATGAATTAGGCCCTGTCTCCCTGTCATTTTAGAGATGTAACATCCAATAGTACAGGGCAGCACAGCTTCTTCATATTTGACTTAATTTCTTCATTTTGACCTCACAAGCGGAGTCCCCTCTAAAGAAAAGTCCCCCATATTAGCCTGAAAGTCACTTTAGAAAACTTTTTCTCTAAGAGTTGAGTCAGAAATCTTGTCATTTGGGTCACAGTGTATGGATAATATTATCAAAGCCAGAAGCCTGCTAGTCAAAAATACAATATTGTTATTAACAGTAGTAGGAATTGTTGAGGTAAAACTCTCCTTAAATCTTTGAGGATTTGGTGTTAGTGTTTTCCCTTCACATGTGCCTCCTCTCTTTAGTACTAGACAGAAGAGGAAAATCCAGTCTGCTCACCTGCTCATGGGAAAGGGAATTTTTACAAAAGCCTCTGAAATACATTCAGTATTAGCATCTTCAGAAGGTCAGGGTTCCTGAGACATTTGCCAAAATCATGAGATTGTCTTTTCATCTGCTTTCTTGTTTCTGAACTTACAGTGATAGTTTTGCTAAAACTTGGGAAAAGTGACATATTCAGTCTTATGATTCCATCAGTCATGTGATTCCATGATAGAATAAAACCCAAAGTAATTCAGGTTTTATCTAAGAAAAACATTGCAGGCCCCCAGGGATTTTGCTTCATTTTGCTTAACTTTCTTTAGAGTGCAAATGGTGAAAGGAACATAAATGTGGAATTACAGGGTTGTCTTGTATTGTCTATCCTTGGTTCATGTTAATTTGGAGTGCTAAAGTAGGAAGGGTAAAATCAGTAATACAAGTTTTATTTCAATATTTTGTGATTTTGGTGATGATAATGTCTATAAACAGATTTCTTTGGGCTAAAAGGCTGAAAGCAAATAAGGATCCAAAATGTACTGATGAACTGTGTCATGTTGAACAGCCCTTGTTATTGGACATTTGTTTCCTGAAAATGGGATTCTGATCTCTCAAGAGTTGAAGGCTATGAATCACTTCTTGCTTTCAAAGTCTTGGCTGTGTTGGACCATTAATCCAGACTGCCCTGGGACATGAACCTTACTCAGGAATCTCACAAGAACAGCCATTTATGTAAATACCTCAAGTCCAGTTGAGTCAGATGCATTTTAAGACTCCTTTTTTTTTTTTTTCTCCAGATATATTTCAAATTTTCTTCCTGGGCCCAGCAGCTGCAGAGAACTATGATTATGAGAAAAAAAGGGAAAGCATTTGCCTCTCTTTCTAATATTCCTGTTATGTCTGAGTTCAGGTAGATTTTGTTCACCTGAAACTAGCAATAAAAATTGTCTCTGAAAATAAATGCAGATTATATAAATGAGAAATCTAGGAATGTCAGCAGTACTGAAATCTTAGTTTGATTTTCCAAGCAGAGAGAAAGATTATGGACAAGAGTAAGTCAGTGGGAGTCTTTTAGCCACATTAGTTCCTGAAAGATGTGGAAGTTGCTGTTTATCTTGCGTTTCTAATTTTGTTCTTCAGTAGTTTGTAAGCTTATATATATGTTTATATCCATGCCTGCTACAAACAAAATTTAAAATTCTGAAGATTCTGAATCTAAAATTCTAAAAGAAAAGGATGGTTTTGGGGTGGGGTTTTATGTCTGCCATTTTTTTCTAGAAGGCATTTTGATTGTCTTTTGTATTAAGGACCATTATAAAAGGTTGTAATGGGAATTCAAACTTAAGTGAACAAAAATCATTTAGAAAAAAAACCCCTGAAATGATGGTTTTATAAAAAGAGGAAGAAGAAACAATAGTGGCTTTCTGGCATTTAGAACTTTACACTGGCTCTAGCTAGAGATTTAATAATTGGACAGAATTAATAACTGAAATGAGGGTTTTACAAAAAGAGCAGAAGAAACAATAATGGGTTTCTGGCATTTAGAACTTTACACTGGCTCTAGCTAGAGATTTAATAATTGGACAGAATTAATAACTGAAATGAGGGTTTTACAAAAAGAGCAGAAGAAACAATAATGGGTTTCTGGCATTTAGAACTTTACACTGGCTTTACCTAGAAGTTTAATAATTGGACAGAAAAAACCAAACATATTCTAAAGTGCTGTGCTGAACAGGCTCAAAAGGATCTGTTTGCTCTGAGGATTACAGCTGTCTTTGGGATGATGAAATAGGATATGACTGGTACAATCATGCTGTGCATAAAAGTTGTACTGGACATAATAGCACCATGAATTTCTTTTGCAATGCAAGGAATGAATTTTTTGCCAATATTGAATAACGACAGATAGGACAATATTATGGAGCTCATTATACATGCCTCTCAAAGAACAAAAAGGTTGAAATAGTGTTCAGCTGGGCTCTCCCAGCTCTCTTTGTGTTTCCAAATCTCTGCATTGTCTTGTGCTTTTCCATCATCTTGTCCTTTGCAACTGTCTGCCATAAGGGAGGAGGGCAGGGAGAGGTGGATGCATCGATGCAGGAAAAAGCCTAGAAAACTATCAGAGCTTCGAAATGATCTTCAACTGTTATTTTAAGAAAACTGAAATACTTTGTGATTAAGAAAATCCCAGTGTTTGAAGAAATGCAGCTCCTAATTAAAAAAAAAAAGACAGGAAGTAACGTTTGGGGGCAACATTAAAATTGTCTGTGAAAGAAGCTGAGAAGTGGTATCTGACCTCCATATCTGACCTCCATCTTACTAAAATCTAAAAAATTCTGTGAAGAGTCAAATTCTATTTTTCCCATTTATATACATAGAACTGAAGCAGTATAACTGAGGCAGACTTGCTAAGGCCAGAGGCATAGCAACATTTCAGCCTCTCATCCATACTAGTAATCAATTGGTAGTAATTGCAAGTGCTCCCAGTTTAATATTTTTAAAAATAGTTGTCAAATTTTTAAAAATAACCATGAAGAACAAGTGAACTACTGTAGCCTCCTGCTCCTCTCCTTTCCCCTTCCAAAGGGCTCCCACAGTACAGAGACTTGCTGGTATTGGTATTATTTAATGATGAGGCTGCATCAAGTTTGTGTCCCATGGACAGTAGATAACTTTTCTTTCTCCTCTCCTCTCCTCTCCTCTCCTCTCCTCTCCTCCAGCCCCTCAACAATGACAAGCATGCATCCCATGGGCATTTAGGATATGGGATTCTGCAACGCTCTTACTCAGGAAAGGTCCTATTAACTTTACTGGGCTCTGAATTGGATTATTCCCTGTCTGAGTTGTAGGGGCTGTGGGATGGTAGTTTCTCAAAATCTGCAGTACCTTCGGTGTTTGGAACCTGTACATACTTTCTGACTTCCAAATACATGATTAATGATTGATGCATTAGAGACACCACAGGAAAGAGGTAGAGGGAACTGAGTACAGTGAGCATTGTGAGGACAGTGTAATACATGGTTTCAGACTGTCGCCCCACTAACTACCTCACATTGTGGTTCAGGAATGATCCACACAACTCAGAAGCCAGGAGATTGAAATAATATACCTTCTGAGATTTCCTTTGGAATAAAGAAGACTATTCTGTGTCTTCTCATCAGATGTGATCAGTAAATCTGCATTAACTTGTGGCACCACAGTGAAAGAGCTGGCTCTTATCTTTTCTTAGAGACTGCAAGCCCAGAGATTAATGCAAAACATAGGACTGATAGAAATCAAAGTGCACCTCTTGAGGACAGGCATTAACACACCTTATCCTTAGTAGGCTGAATTTCATTCTCATACCCTTCGATCATCAATGAAGGTCATAAAGTCTTCCTATAGCTGACTGACTCACTGCCCAAGTGCAAGTAAGCTCAGTGAGTGAATTGAGGGAATCATGGCCAAGAGCCAGACCTCACAGATGGAGCATTTCTCACTCTTGTGTTGATGCTTCCTACAGAATTGATCAAATCAGCCCCAAATCAGCTGATCTCATTTGAGAAATTAGTTCTCCACCCCGGAAAAAAAATGTAAATCTGTCACACAGCTGAGGCAAACCAGTTTAGTCATATCACGCACCCACCTCCAGGGCAGTTTTGCCAGTCTGAGCAGTGGATGCCAGTGGAGTGCCCTGGCATCACCTCAACAGCTGGTATGGTGTCTTCAGCCTCTGTGATGCAGCAGTCTCTGGGATCGTCTTCAGCTGGTACCTGCCAGTAAACAGGACTTGAATGAAACCCAGGATGATGGGCAGCACTCAAACCTTGCGACAGCAGACTTGAGAACATTCTTCTATTGTTGCACTAGGGTTTGTCTTAGTTTCTGATGGTTAGAGGTATGATAGTCAACTGTATGACAAGGCTTGTGGTACGTCTTCTGTACATTTTCCAGGGACATAAGTGACTTTCAACATCCATATAAGCATTCAGCCCTATTCGTACCTCATATTCAGTCTTTGGCCTCTGCAACTTCCTATGGCATAAAAGTCTGTGGATTAATCACAGTGTGGGAAAGACTGTTTTGATTTATAAATTTTCACTTTCTCATACTTTAATGAACATTCACTTAAAAATCACTTTGAGGGGAGACCATACAGCTATCTGAACTAATTGGATTAACCCTATATTTCTCATCAGTGTTACTTCTGTCTTTGATTTATTTCAGAGAGCTCATAACATGGATAAATATTTAAATGTATATGCTTTTATGAAAAATTGATCAAGAGCCAAAATTGCTATTTAATACTATATGAGAAATGCATAATTCCAGGAAATATTATGCTTACTTTAAACAAAGATTTTTTCATAACAGATGTGGGTTGTGTTTTTTTCCTAGCAAAAATGTGAGTGAAAATCTACATTGTCACATCTTGAGAAGCAACATAAAAATATACAAACTAATCACTACACTACTAATCAGGACTGAAGCAATCAAAGTAACCTATTCCTGTCACTTTTTTCTAACATTTATACAGAACCAACTTAGAGCTCTATTTTCTCATCCAAATACTATTTGGACAAGCACTTATATTTTTGCTATACATGTGATACTTGGGATTGTTTGGCACATTTGCATATTCTGCAGCCTCAGTGTCTCCTCATTAGAAAATGGATGACTTGAACAGAAGCATGAGTGTTTCTCATTGCTTTTCACTGGTTCTTATAAACTCAAATGTATGCCTGTTATTTTTCTACTATTTCTGGTGATTTTCACTACACTTTATTCAGTAATTGCTCCCTGACATTGGAAGTGTTTAAATGTCCCAAGACTGATATTTCTAATCATATTGTGTTTTAGCACAAATATATTACGTATGAAAGTTCAAGTAGGTCACTGTGGACAACTGCTGATACACAGAAATATGAAGCTACTTTAATTAATCACTAAGAATAATTGATTTTATACTCATGAGAATTTTATCTTCGTTTACAGACATAATTTAAAGTTTAATGTGGACCTCTTTTCTCTTGAAGAAAATCATATGGTAGTGGGAGAGGTAAATGGAAGAGGAGAGAATGCACTTAAGATACCAGTTTGGCTTAGCGGGAAGTCTCTTTGGAGTGGCACTTGGCAAAATGCATTGTTGCAGTTGCATAATGCTGGCTGGGGATATACTGCCTCCCAAGTTGTTGTGACACATGACTCACATGATTTTAGAAAGCCAAAATCTTCTGTGTGTATGTATCAGGCACCTGAGACAGCCAAAGCGGCTCACCTAATGCCCAGTTCAGCTGCAATCTCAAATATTCAACAGTGACAGGAAGGAAAATTTAATCTGTTTAGGGGGAGAAAAATAAAGAAAATGTAGGTATTTTTACAATTTTTTGCCATATTTGTTGTAGTCCTGCACCAAAACTCTGCAAATAAATCTGCAACATTTTCAACTTCACTCCTGATAAATACATCCTTATTTTGGTTGTATAGCTGAGGCTGTCTGATGAGGGTGACAGGATGAAGCACTGTCATCCTGTGACACTAATGAACTGTAGACACTTCACTGTGCAGGCAGCAGATCGGGGTGCTCAGATAGATGGACCCACAGCTTGGCCATAGTGCAATATTTGGTTAACCCTCCCATTTTATAGCATTTTTGTTGATTTTTTAAAAACATATAAATAACTGGACCACAGGCAGGTAAGAAAACTCTTTTCTGAGCTTTCTCACTTGTTTGGCTTAACTAAATAAGGGTGTTTAGCTTTATTTCTGTTTTAGCACAAAATAGAACTCACTACCCAATGGCCCTTAAGTAAGTAAAATTCATAGCATCTATAATTTGTTGATTTATTTTTCATCTTTTTTCATAAAAGTGTTGTTAAGATGTATACTTTCACTTTTAATCTTCTTTATCCTTGATTATTTTTGTTCTGCATAATCACTTTAGTGGGAGGTTTGAGAAAACATCTGTGGTGGTAGGATCAGTAGGAGTTTTGGGGGATGCAACAATGCATAGAAATGGAATCGTATATTTGAAGCTCATTGCAGAGAGGATATAATTGATGATAAGGAAAATGCAAGAAAGAGACACTTCTCTGAATTTTTCTTGAGAAGCAGAACTTGACCTGGAAAATTATGGTTTATTGTAATATCCTAAAAATATTCTTTTTGTTACGCACTCCCTTTCATGTTAGGGATTTTTTTTGTTCCTTTAACATGAAGATCTTAAATAAAAAGCCCCTGTAGGATGTCAGTTGTGAATGAACTTTGGTGGGTTTCTGTGCTGAGTTTCCCTTTCCGGACCTCTGTCTTCCCAAGTCTTCCACTGCAAGCAGAAAACTTCTTCACTTCAAACTACTTTTCTTCCTTGGATCAGAGAAACCTAGAAACCGTCGCCACAGTTGCAATATCCAGGTTGGTAATTGCTCAGGAAAATGAGCTGCCCAGGGTGTTCGCCTCTGGGCTCAACAAGTCGCTATTGCCAACAGAGGCAGCTGATTCAAAATTATAACCTCCTTGGGGAGGTGGTTGCAATCCATGATAAACACTGCAGATGAGCAAAGGTAAAGGATTAGTGCTGTCTTACTGGGATGTTTCAGCGCTTTCTTTTTCAAAGCAAAAGGAGCAGCTAGAGGAACACAGTAAGACATAACTTGCGTGTCTATGTTAACACTTTGTTTTATTTATTTAGATGAATTACTTTACAGGGGTTAATTTCACCTTTTTTTTTGCAGGTGATATTAGAAGTCAAGGATTTCATTTTTGTAATTATAATCTGTAAATGGCTAGTCAGATTTCCATTGTAGGAGTGATTCTCTTAATAATGACACTTCATACTGTTTGTCTGAGTACAGGTATTATTGCATTTGTACTTCATACATTAGCGGCTTCCTATCCTAATCTCTTACCTTTGTGGACTATAGTCAAAACAGTATCTAGGCATGCCATCAGAATGGCACAATAATATTAAAATATTTAAATTTTAATAATGTTTTGAACAGTTTCTGATAGTAACATTTAAGACTTTTTTTCCCTCTCTTTTCTAAATTCTTTCTTTTCTTTTTCTTTTTTTCTCTAACTTTTCTCAACTAAAATTGTTATACTTAAGCATTTGCAGAAAGACAATTTTACACCAGACTCTCAGGTCAGACTTAAATATCAGTCACCTTCAGAAGTGTTGCCTTCACCCCAGACCAGTCTGATAGCGTTATTGTTATTGAGGAGGCCCATTGCCTGTGCTGAACAGACATAAATTAGCTGTGATCTTATCAGAAGGAACTTGGGAAAAGACCGTAATCCTGCCCTGTTCCTGTCATTTACTGTAAGCGCCCAGAATTGGCCACAGTATAATGAATTGATACACCTCCAATCTAGTCCACTTCTGCTTTATGCTTTATCCATATACTATACCAAAAAAAAAAGGATAATAGAGAGCACAGAGCACATTTGTGATGCTCTCCTCACTCTAAAGAAGGTGCTCTTGGGATTCCATCAAACATTTATGTAAATTACCTTTCACTGAATGAGAAATTCCATTCCTAAAGTGACAGATTCTGGATTGCTTACTTTCCTTTTGACAGGAAGAGTCAAATGCACTCCCTTGTGCTATCTGAAGTAGAAAAAGGTGACCTGTAATACTCTTACTTAATTTTTGCTATAATTGCCAAGGAACTAAGATTCACACCAACAGCAGAAAAGGAGAAGCAGATCCCTTCAGTAGACAGCAAAGCAAGGTTCTTATAATCAATGTGAGATGATTCTTCCTCAGATATTTCTTGGGTTTTTTTGGGTTGGAAAGTCACAAAAAAACCCCAAACCCCAAAATCCCCCCCTGCAAAAAAACCACCAAAACCCACCGAAAAACTTTATAGCTGCAAAAGATGCATCCTGAGATAAGGCTTAAGGGCAAATTTCTTCCCATCCACTTAGAAAGTTTTCTAAAAGGGTCCTGTAATCTCTGTGTGCAAGGCAGGTGAGATTTTTAAGCAGGCTGATGCCAGACTGACAGAGAGCTGGGGTCTTCAGACTTCCCTCAGGACCATGAAGGACAGTGCAGCTGTTACGGAGACACACACACAGCCTTGGATGAATATTTATTAAAGGACACAGTGGATAGGATTCAGACCTGGTAGGCGAAAATGTGACTCTCCTGAAGATAATGGAGTTTCACCACATTTTACTGTCCCTGGATATGATAAACCACAATCCCAGCACACTAAATCTATGAGAATTTATTACCTCCTTACAGGCTCTTTGAGATCTTCTATTTCCTCTGAAGCTAGGTATTTTTCTGGCTGTTTCATTTCCTCATTATTGGTGAGGTCTTAACACGCTATTTAACTATATCTCTATTAAAGTGTTGTGATATCTGGCTCAAGTATGTTTTAATGAATGTATTTTGATTTTATGCCTGCTAATTTTGCTCAGTAACAACATGACCCATAACTAAGGGTCACCCGCTTGGACACTGTACCATCCTAATGGATCTCTAGGGATCCTCATGGCAGTCTTTCTATTTCAGCTGCAATTCCCTTTCTCATTTACTCAAGACCTTCACACCAGGCTGTCTCAGTGTAGTGACAGCTTCAAAGCTCCAAACTAATTCTTGTCAGGTGCTCTGTGAGTCAGTCTGGGGTACAGAAGAAAAAGTGCCCACATCTGTTAGACCTCCACATGTCCCCTCTCAAGACATCTCTCTACTTCAGTGATAAAATTGGAGCATTTTTGTAACCACTGAGGATGTCTGTCTAGTTCAAGTAGAAGCAAAGAGAAGAAGATTTTGCATTTTGAAAATGCCAGGGTAGAAAGGGTATTTTAAGTGGAAGAATCTTATAATACTTCCAGTTTAATTAAAGTTCAGTTGTGTGGTAAGAGCAGATCTCATGCATCAAGACCTGACAATCCCGGTAGTGTAAAAAAAAAAAAGAGAAAAAGGGAGGAATAGAAAGAAAAACACTCAGTACTGGCAGAAACATCAAATCGATGGTGGAAAAGGAAAGCAAATATTTTATGGTTTTACATTATGGTTTATAAATACTGATAAAGAACAACAGTCAAAATGTGTGATGTTTTTCTTTGAGATAAATGTTTCCTTTCTTTCTGAACCATAATCATATTTCCAGTGTGATATCTGACCCACGGATATTTAATTCTCTTTATGCAGCTCTGGTTAGGAAGGAAGACTACCTGCTTGGTTCCTCAGAGCAGCAAGTTGGCCCATGGCTCTACGTAGGAAATTTAAAAGAAAAATCTTTTTTATCTTGAGTCAACTGGCTCAGGCAGAACTTAGTAACTTCCTTAGTCAGAAGTTGCCAGAAGCATTGGAATCCTGTGGCTAACTGACATAGTCATCTTTCCTCTCTTCTCCACTACATATTGTCTGCAAAAGGGATATGAAAGCAAAGAAGCAGACCCCAAAGTACCACAGAGAAGTACTGTCTACCAGGCATCATGTGAAGACCCAATATCTGGGTCTTCTTGGACACAGAAGATTTGAACGTAAATTATTTCTTGGGTAAAATTCCACTGACTTTTCAAAAAGGATCTGAACTTGAGGAAACTTCTAAATTTCACTATAATTCTAACACAAGAAAAGAAAATGCTTCAGTGCTATAGTTTATCTCATCCTGTGACTTGCATGAAGAAGCTTTAGGAAATTCAAGCATGGGGAATGCATCCAGAATGTTTCATTTCTGATCTCAGAAACTGCTAATCAAAATTAAAATTATATGATTTCACTATGTCTGACTCATTCTTCACCTTCGGGGAGATATGCTAAAACAATATTCTAAAAGAATCTTCAGTGTGCAAACTCAACATCTCGTTCTTTGAGGAGGCATTGATGTTTAATGCTTGACTTTCATTTCTAAGATAGTGATTGGGTTATCTTTAACATTGTGACTTGTCCAAGGAATTAAGCTAAAGCCATCTGGAACCCATCCTAAGTGTACTTGGGTAAAGGTGGTACTTTGCTAATGAATACCATTTAAAGTACTTAAATGTACCTTTGGACTTATTATGTATTGTGATGCACGTAGATTATACAGATTATTTTTACAGGAAAAAAACCCAACAACAATTAGTGAAAAGCCCCAGAGATCAGTCATCTTGAGAACTAAATATCTCGAGCAAGGAGTTCATTTGAACTGATTTTGTTTTTCAGACACTGCAAATGGATGTAAACAAGCTGAATATCACATTGCTTCGGATATTTCGCCAAGGAGTGGCAGCAGCACTGGGACTGTTACCTCAGCAAGTTCATATCAACAGACTCATTGTAAGTACCAAAAGACCATGTCTATTAAAGTGCACCTATTTATTTAAATTCTCTTAAATTTATTTTCCTGCCACTATGGAAGAGTGCAATTAAATAGAACAGAAAAATACTTATTATTCTATTTCTTCGACTGCACTACAGAAGAACAGATCCCCATTAAAAAAATCATTTAAATTTTCCTTTGAAAAGACACCATTCTCAGCTAAGCCAGATAAATCTCTTTTTTGTCCTGTTCATAAGCAGATTGCTTATCCCTTAGTTTTCATTCCAATGCAGTCCTTTTTCACGTTCACACCTTATCAGTGTTTTGTTTCTCAAAGGTTGAATAATGCTCAAAAAATACATGTGATTCATCCTTTCAAAGGCATCTTCACAATTTATCCTCAGACTTTCCATTAGTAAATTAAATGTCATCTACAATATTAATATTCATGCTTTGTTATTCTGCTATAATTATCTGTCCTCAGAAATGATCTTGTAGACTATGGTTCGTGTTGGCAAAAGATGGTGATAAATTTGCTCCTAGCAAAAAATACTTTCTTTAATCAACTGTCATTGTATGTTTTTTTGTGTCTGTGTACTTAACATTGTTATTTTTTTATGACAATTCTACCATGAAGCAAGAAAACCCAACATCATGTGTGTATTGCTAGCCTTAAATTCACTTTGCAGAGAGAAGAAGAGGGTTTTTTATTCTACGTGCAGGTTGCATATTAGGAAAGAAAACTGACAGGTTCAGCATAAAAGTATTTTCTGCCTTGAAAGCTTGATAGGCTTGTATACATCAAAAAGGATTATAAAACTCCTTCGAGTAATGTCTCTGTGAGGAAAGATCTCGCAAAAAATACAGTGAGAAAGATCAATAAGAATGCACTGCAGCCCTTTTCATGTTCTTTGGGAATCTCACCCTTTCATGACAAGCAATGCTAAATTTCATTTGTCTCATGCATTGACCAGAATGAAAGGTTTAAAGACATATTCAGAGAAAAGCACAATTAAATGAGAAATGTTTTAGAGTCTGATGTGTATTTCAACATACTGAATCACCTAGTAGCTTTCTTACTATGCTCTTTAGAAATTATGTAAATAAACAGAAGAAATATGCTGTTTATTTTCCTACTGGCTCCAGTGCTTTTTGCTTTCTCCTCTCATTTATGAATTAAGGGAAGAGATAATGTCATTTTGCACCTGCCTATAGCCCAGAATACATTAAGTATTGTTATTTAATTAATCCTTTCAACACCTGTAAAAGTTCTTCTATGAGTCAATATTTCAGTGATACAAGAAAGCAAGCAAACTTTCCCCCTATTTACTCTAAAAATCACACACAGTCAAAATTCACAAGGAAGACAAATACATCTTAGAAAACCTTATTACCAGTTTTCATCCTTCTAATACAAGACATTTCCTCTCACACTGAGTGTTGCAAGCAGGCAGATCACACTAAAATTCATCTTGCCTTATTTCAGTGTAGTCTAAACTACTCATGTAGGCTGCCTGTTAAAGCAGTAGAGAGGATGGTAACTGCAGGAGAAGAGGCATTGAGATCCATCCCGATTATATTAGGATGGATTAAATAATTCTCTAGAGATGCCAGTCCCTCTACTCTGACTTTTGGAGGCAGACAACTGAAGTGAGGTGAGGTGACTCACTCCCAAGTGAGTGGCTCTCAGAAGTGGTCACGAGTCTGGAAGCCAGGATGTGGATGGGCACAGGAGGAGCAGACAGCCTGCTAACCTCTTACATGTAACAACACACAGTGTGCCAGGAAATATTAACTTGGTATTTCCAGTGTCTCCTTAACCTTTCCAGTACATCATCCTGCCATAAAGATCCTTTAATGGGATAGAGAAACTCATAAGCAGAGGAGGCACAAAACACTGTGAATGCTGCCTACCCACCAAGCCTTGCCTGGTGCCTGTGACCTGCACACAGCAGCAGTCCTCTTCCCAAGTCAGAGACTGAGTACAACCACAGCCTCAAATCAGTTTCTTCAGCTCCCACCAGTAGTCAGTGTCCTTACCATTCTTATTGAGCAGATGGACCAGCAGCACATTTAAGAGCACAGAGGACAGATTTAGGGCAAGCATGTTTGAAAGAGTTCCTTTTTGTGCAGCTCTATTTTGAATGCAAGGAATATTTTATGCAAAGACTATTTTATGAAAAGGTATTTTAAGAATAGCAAAATATGTCTTTTTCTTCAGTTGAGATAATGATGCACATTCAAGGTGATGGGAAGGAGGCTGGGGAAATCAGGATTATCCCAGCTTGAACTGATTTCTCCCATCCCATAATGATGAATAGCAAATGACCAGACTGCTGAGCTTCTTGCCTGCCCAGGCAGCAATGCAAGGAGCAGCTCCATGCCTAACTTATGTATGCAGAATCCACCAGATCTGGACTCTACTCCACAGTGTCAGCTACGTTGGCCATAGCCCTGGGGAGCCAGGGTTTCTACATCCTGTTTGGATGTCAGAGCTGTCTCATGTGCTGTTCAAGTCTATCACAACAGAGAAACTCTCTTTCCTTTTGCTACCTTGAAACAGAGTGGGCATCACTGACATTTCTAATACAGAACCTCTTAGGCTGCTAGGACTCCATAAAAGAAACCAGGGCAAGAATGAACAGATAGGGGATATTTTCAGGTTACCCATTAAGTGTTAACAAAACTTTCCTGGTCCTTTAATTTTGTTGGACCATATTAAGTTGCACTGCAGTCCACCAAAAGGACTTCATTGTGGTGTGTGTCTGCAATGTGTTGACAAGGGACTAGACGGTAATGGCCAAATATCATAGCGTTATACTAAGCATTCCTATTTCAGCTCAGCTCAGATGTACTATCTGCTAAAATCCCTGCTGGCACATTGCCATTGACCCCATCCCATGGCTTCTCCTATCACTATGTTACATTGATTTTTTAATGATACTAGACTCAGGAAAAGTCTGCCTTGTCAATATTGATTGAGACAAAGCACACATGCCCACGTTTAGGATTTGCATTTTCTTCCACAGTCTGCTGGGATTTACAGAGACAGGCAAAAGGTATGCTGTCTTCACAGAGCAGGTAGCAACCTTTATATTCCATGCTTTTGTGTTTGGAATTATTGTTGCAATCTACAGACAGCGGAGATTATCTAATGTCAGACCTCTCCTATCATTTTGCTATTTTTTTTTCTTTTTTCCCTAGGGGAAAAAGAACTGTGTGGAATTGTTTGTGTCCCCACTGAACAGGAAGCCAGGAATTTCTGAGGCGCTCCCATCTGAAGAAGTGCTGCGTTCCCTTAATATCAACATTCTGCATCAGAGTTTATCCCAGTTTGGAATAACAGAGGTCTCCCCTGAGGTTGGTTATCAATTTTCTAACCTATATTATTGTGATATAGATTAGGCACTTACATCCTTGGTAGTTTTCTGAATGAGGTTCTCAAGCAGGAGGCAGAAAATGTATAGGCTGAGATAGCATCACTACTATAAGGCAATTATCATAGAATCCTAGAATAGGCTGGCTTTGAAAGCACTTTAAAGATCACCTAGTTCCAACCCCTCTGCCATGGACTGTTGCACCTTCCACCTTCAAAGCCCCATCCAGCTAGCTCTGTTAAGTTACTTTAGTAGTGCTTTATTAGCACATTTATTTATTTATTTACTCTTTAATATCTGGGTCCTCCTCGCACAGATGAGCTACCAATGAAATCAGAGTTTAGATCCTAAGAAGGCACTAATTGCCTTAAAGGAAGTGGGCATAAGAAATTCCAGTCTAATTATGGGGGTGGGCAGATATAACAATTTCAGCAGAGAGATAAATGGAATGCAGATATTAGGTGTCACCATTACTACCCATGTAAATTTAGTCTGACATGATTTTGAAAAACTGAATCTGTTCATTACATCCATGCTTCTTTTTATTTTCAGGATTGGCGAGAGATTTATTTTCTTTTTGTGCTCCAAAAAGAGTGTAAAAATAAAACTTGTAGCTCTTATTTGTATGACTTCATCCGTTTTTTGAAAGAAAAACAAAAAATCCATTTCAAAGCAGAGATTACATTGTCATTTCCACAGCTTGTCTGAGACATTATCAGTGAGATGGACATCTAATTCTGGGCTGCCCATTTAAACTGTGCCCAGAAAATGAAAGAAAGTTTGCTACTTAAGGGTAAAAAGCCAGTAAGCTCATGGACATGGCCACATCACACTGCATTTTGTTTAGTGTCTTACCTGAAGCCCTTATGTACATATAAAGACCCTCACAATACAGTTTGGGGCCAAACTCCTTCATCAGGTTGTCAAGAATGAAGATTTTCAGTGGTAACTCCCAGTTTGGCAGAGGAGGTGTCCATGTCCAAAAAAGTGGGAAAAAAAATTAAATATTCTGATGAGCTGTGTTTCCCTCTATGGGTAAAAAGTTCCTGGAGTTTTTTATATCCAAAGCTATGCTTGAGACATTGCTTTTTGAGCCATTGGGCTGTTACGCCTACCTGTATTTCTACTGATTAGAAATAGTTTTGCTCATTTTAAGAATTCTAAGAATCTAGATGTCTTTTTTACAAAAAATGAAATATGAAACAAGGCAAGTTCATGTTGTACTACAGCAACCTGTTGCACTGTCAAAATTCAGATTCTCAGGTTTTAGCTGTTCTAATACAAAACATAGCAAAGCAGTGGTTTCCAAATGCCAAATCAATTCTTTATATCACCCATCAGCGGTCTGAGTGAAGCTTCCTTTAGGCCAGAATTTCCTTTGGATCTGAGGCACATGAGTCTGACGGTTGGAATAGAGGCAATTATCTATTCCTAGTACTTCAGTTACAAACAACACTTCAGGTAGACATGGGGCAAGAACTTAATATGAATAATAGATGAACAGAGAAATGTCATCAAGGTATGAAGAGATGCTGGAAAAAAGCCAAGCATTGAACTCAAGAGCTCATCTTGAGTTAGATTCATTGCAATAATCTGGAGTGCTCAGATATTTTTATTTTCTTTCCGGAAAAAAATATAGATAATCATTTAAACAGGATTATTAGAAGGAAAGCTGTGCAGTCTCTAACTCATAATACTGTTGGAGACACAAGAGATTATTTTAATATTTCAATTGATAGCAGATTATACAGCTAAGGCACTGATCTTGACAAATAATGCAGCTTTGTACTAGTAAGTATTCCTTATGCATCTCAATACATAGTTTACATGCGTAAGACTACACAGAAAATGAAATCTAAAAAACAGCAACATATAATCTTTACTTGGTCAGCTACTAATCACTTATTTTCCTTCAACTTGCTCTAAGAAGAAATTGTTCCAAACAGAGTAACAGCAAACCAAAATAAAATAGGCAAACCTTTGAAGGAAAGTATAGTTATACAAAGCATTACATAGCTTTAACCTATTATTTTATCCATTGTAAAATGCTCTGTGTGTGTATTCCTGAGCTATGAATCCTGATTAAATCATGAGCTAAAATTGTACATTCTTCTACCAAAAGTATGCTTCAAAACCAGTATCATATGTGCATTGTCCGTGTATCTGTGCGCAAAGGAAGCATTACTCTCATCTTTCTAGGTGGGTGGCTGACACAGAGGTGTTAGGGCTGGAATTTGTCTCCTTTTTCAGCTGTATTTCAGTAAGATCTGCCTAACGCTTGAAAGTCTGCTGTCTCTCTCTCTCTACAGTAAACAAAAAGAGATATGTTTGACAGGCAGCTCATCCTATCTATGAGACACCTCTCCTGAGATTGCTTGGTTCACCCTTTTTAACAAGGTTTAGTGTAAACTAAACCCCCAGAGGTTAATGCTGTGGAAGATTAGCCTGTCCAAAGAAATTTTACCCGGATTATGTATGAAAATCCACATGGAAAACTGCTCTGCTCAAAGTCTCAGCCCATACTATACCGTAACAGAAAAAGTCCCAGTGGATATCAGTATCTGGAACTACATTTCCATTCATTACAGAAATAATTTGCTTGTTCACATCTGCTGATGCATTGATCACTGGTTAATCTATTTTCAAGTAAATAGTCTCAAAATGTCTCAAAATTATATCCCAGTTTCTTATTCTGCAGTAGCTGAAAGAGCAATTTCCCTATATATTTTTGCTGTAGGAACCACTAGAGTACTTTTACTGCCTGGTGTGGAATGAGATATGTACCAGTGGGAATGTGTAAATTTAAAGGAGTCCAGGAGAACTTCAGAGGTCCAGAACAATGTTTATACCTTTCATATCTCCTTGATTTTCCAATTGCTTATTGTAGTTGTAACATTTGCTCTTCTATTGTGGTCTAAAGTTTGTGTCTGAAGTGGGATTTCAGATTGAGTTCTGTTCCATGGGATGTACCACAATCAGGAGCAGACTTCTCCAGAACAAAGTACGAAACTGGTGCTTGATGGTAGGACTAAATTCAGTGACTTAGACAGTCTGTGTTATAATGGTGTGGGAATCCTGGCTTCCTAATGTCTTTAAATTGCTTGGATTAAAATAAAATACTACTGGATTTCAGAGTTTACTAGAAGAGAACTTGAAGTGGTTTCAAATGACAAAAGTAACTGAAGTTACAGTAAATAAAATAAGGGTTACTATGTTTTGAGAACTAAGCTAACTGACAGGTGGAAATGTGTCACTGAAGGAGAAATTTCCAGAGTTCATACCAGTATTATGCAATCCCAAAGTGCAGCATTAGAAATCCTTGCACAAAGAGGTTGCCTTTGAAGTATGTGATATTAACATATTAGAGAAGAAATCAAAGGAAGCAATCATGCACTTAGAGTATACAGAAACTGCAAGTTCCTGTAAGGACTGGTGATCAAAACCATTATCTTAGAAATTACAACAGCCTGGATTGACAGAGGCACCTGGGTACAAAGCAGAGCACAAGGACATGCTCCTGTAATCAGGCAAGGCAGCTGCAGTGTAATACCTGCACGCTGGCACCCAGAGCACCCAACAGGACCCAACCCTGCAGGCTGCCAGTGTGGATGTGGAATCACAGCACTTCATCACACATGTGCCTAAGGTAGAGCTTTTGGGGAGACTTTGTAATGGGAGCCTGGTTAAGTGGCTATTATCCAGTGTCCTGTGAGCCTGAGAGGTCACATACATTCCTACATGTTTTCACAGGAGGTGGAAGTCATTTCTTGGCAGCATTTCCTAATGTGCCTTAGCTAACATAGTTAAAATAGCAGAAAAAACAAAGCTATTAAGTGTGAACTTCCATGAACCCTTTTTGATCTTGAGTTCTATCCTCAGCTCCCTCTGAGCTCAGAACTACAGCTTGATAGGCTCTCATTAGTGTTCCAACCCAAGGGACTGATTTGGGTTAACTGACCCAATTCGCAAATTCACCTGTTTTCCACTGAAAATTTACCTTTTCTGGCAGTTCCTGATACTGCAGCAGAATCTTTCAGTCACAGGTTTTACAGTGAGTACTTCGGGTCAATGTCTCTCTTGTTATTATCAAAAGCTGGCTGCTCATTTTTCTTGCTTGCAGAAATACTCCACTATTTTACCATAATAAGACCAGAAAAGCCAGAGTGGATTTTTAGTGTCTTTAAAAAAAAAAGTTTAGAAAAGACACATTTGTCCCAGTTCAGCAGATACTCTTGTGTACAGGCATTCTTCAGTAAAATTAGTGATTGAATGGCATTGTAAGAATATATTTGATTCTTCCGCACATTGAATTATGCTGAATTCAAACAGTTTAAATTAACCTGGTTCATTCTGCCTGAAAAACTGTCCTTATTGGGGACTCATTAGGGAATGGAAATACTAGGAAATTATACCTTCTTCCCTGTTTGCTCTAGGATCTGATGCTCCCTGAGCTGTTGGAATTCCTTTGCCATTCCATCTGCTCTGATATTCCCCCACCTTATTAGCTGCAGATCTTTGCAAATTAGTCTGAGTATATTCTCCAGCCTATTCCTCAAAAACTATCTGAAGGACAAGAATCCTCTTGGTTTTGCCTTGCATTTGGCCATCCTATTAGCTTTTTTCTTGGGCGTCAGCAATTTGTAGTGAGCATGGCGGTTGCTATCCCTCTTATCAGTTTTCCCAGATAAAGGAACAAAGTTCTGAATGAGCAACACTGACATTTCAAAAAGCAATTCCTTATCGTGGGTGTGAGATGACTCAGTTACTGGAGGTCACAGCTTCTTCTGTCATTAGCAAGCAGCTTAAGCAATGATTTTGCTCTCTACCACTTAGATCTGGGAGAGAGATTTCCTTGAGTAGGTGAAGCTATTACTGAAATGTTTCAAAAGGTGTGTCAAGTAAGTTTAAGTTGTATATTTTTTTACCCTTTTTACAGCATTTGTTAATATTCTTTTAACATTATTGTTAGAAAGACAAATCAGGCAAAGACATGTCCTGAACACACATAACACTAGACAGACATCATAGAGATTCATTCTCTGAAAGTCCTTCTTTTATTGTCTTCACTCTGTTATGTGTATGAAGTCTATTATAAAATATTTTAAAAGTATTGTGACATTAATGAATTAAAAGTTTATTTAAGTCTCTCATGCACTGTGACTAAAAATCCTATTAGCTCTTCATTTACTTTTTAGTGTATTTGTCCTTTCAGTAAAGAGATATTAAACCACCCCATTTACTCACTTACAAAACATCAGCATGGCAAATTCTCCTTTAGCTCCTGCTTTTTATCTAAATTTCCTCCTGAGAGATATGAAACACCGGAAAGCCATCAGGTAACCCACTCAGGGTCAAACATTGAGTTTATAGCTAATAGGCCACAGCTGCAGCTGCTGCTGTCACCATGGGATTCCCATGGAACTCAACAGGAGCAGTCTTAGATGTGGAGCAGCTGCAGGTTTGGGCTCTGAGCCCAAATCCTGTGCCATGGACACAGCAGAATGACCTTGCTGTGCTGAGGTAGCAGATTGCACAGAGAGCTGTACCCTACTACAGAGGCAGCAGTGTTTAAATATGTCTAGGAAGAATTTTTGCAGAAATATTTGGCAAGATTTCCAGCTTCTCTTTGAAAGCCCTGGGTTTAAGTTGCTCATTAAACATCAAACGGACACTTAATAAGACTTTTTAAACTGTCAATACCTGCAATATTCTAAAGTCAAGACCATGAAACAATGGACGATTATACACACACAAATATACTAATATTACAAGATTGGTTACTGTAGTTGTGCTGAAGGATTTCCATTCTGGTCCCCAGGACTATTACTTCCAAAGAAAACTCTTCTTTATCGTGCTTTCAGTTCTAAAGCTGTCAACTCTCAGTTACACACAAGCATTTCTTCAAGCAAGTCTCAGTAAATTAGCCACGCTACCAAATTCTTTTCTAAATGTTTTCGGTTTGTGGCAATTGTATCTGTGAATTGTCTTGCATTGTCCTGACTGTTCAAAACAAGCAGGGCATAATCTTGTGGTGAAAGGAGGACCATGAAAACTATATCAAGATGCAGCACCCAGCATTTTTGTCAGCTTGTTCTCTACCTCAGGCCATGATCTTCCACTCCTCAGGAAGCTTCCCCATATTAATTCATCATCATCCAGACTTTCTGTGTTTGGGAGGCTGAAGAAGCCTGGGTTTAGGATGCTTTGCCTTTTTGGAAGACAAAGTTGGCTTAATACACTACCTGTGCAAAAGAGCAGGCTAATGGGTGGCTAAGCAGACCCTGGGGCATGATGTACCCATGTAGTGTTAGAGCGTCCCTGCACTTACACAGCCCCATTGAGCAGCCACTCATTGTTTTATGGAGGAACTCTTTCCTCTGTGATAAACTGCCAGTCCTCTTACACAACATCCCAAGAGGAAAAAAGGCCACATTGGGATGGGAAGACAATTTAGTAGTTAAATGAGAAATTTATTTAAAACCATTAGAGAATTTTAGTGAGAGGGAAACATGAAGAGCTTGACCATTTACAATGGAAACCAGAATTTTAGAAAGTTGGTTTTACTCAGTCTGAGAACTCTACTAAAAAGACACAATTAATAAAATAAAAGCAAGTAGCTGAAAATTGGAAGGGCAATGTCTACTGAACTGTGGTCCCAGAAACATTAGACAACATATTTTATTCTAAATAATATATTGCAGTTAGACCGAGGGTACATGTACTTTGTTTCTGCTACAAAATGTCTATTTGAAAACATAGTGAAATTTTGGTAATTTAATAGTCCAACCAAGTCCCAGTGCTGCAGTAAAGACAAAAATAAATGCTTTTACAATCATTATTATTTCATAATCCCCACGAGTTCCCCAAGAGTTCTGGAAATTTTAGTGTGCACAGCTGTTTCAGAAATGTTCTATCAGCAGGAAGCCAAAAATAATGAGATTAAGCATAATCAGAATTATAGATAGACAGATCATGAGATTATTTTCAGCAAAATCAATATTTTTTACATGTGTGTGTTTAATCTAGAGGTGACAGTGTGAGGGCTCCCCAGCTCATGAAGGCAAACCAGCAAGTCACCTGCTCTTTGCTCTGTGTCAGGTGTAAACACTGGGAAGGCTGGGCTCTGGGTGCTGGGGCTGGAGATAAGCACTGGGAAGAAAGAGGCAGGATGAGCACTTCCCCAAGCCTGTGTGGGAGCCCAGCCCTTTGACCTGACAAGCCACGTAGTTTTCAAGAAAGGCACTGGGTCTTGTTTGCTTTACCTTCAAACAGCCTGTGCTGGCTGGTGGAGAATTCTCTGGGCAGGCACGGAGGGCCGGAGATCCCCGCGCAGCGCTGGGAGCGCAGGGTGGCCATGCTCCGTGGACTGGGCGTGGGCAGGGGGTGCCGATAGCAGTGCTCAAAGTCATGCCATGTGCTGTGGAATTGCAATGCTGACAAAGCTGAGGGGAGTGATCAATGCTCAATGAGAGCTATTTAATCTGTACATGCCACTCTGTAACTTTTTTTCTCTTTCTCTTTCTGTTTCATTTCTTTAAAAAGAAAAATGTTTTGCAAGGCCAGCATGAAGCAGACAAAATCTGGAGCAAAGAAGGATTTTATGCAGTTGTCATATTTCTCAGCATCTTTGTCATTCTAGTGACTTGTTTAATGGTAAGTTTCTATTTTACCTTTATTTTGTTTTTTATTTAATGTTTTTCTTAGTCTGGAGGATAGGGTCATTCTTTACATTCTTTACATGACAGGTGTTTTCTCAAGTCTATTAGAAACTCAACTCCAAGGTAAGAACTGGTCACTCTCATAGTGCTGGGAAGCCATAGTTTGAAGAATCACATTTCTTGATGTATTTTGAGTTGAATGAAGAATGTAACTAAAAGGAAGCTGAAGAAATAAATAACAAGTTCTTAAATCTGCAGGGTAACCATGTAGGGACATGAGTGATGAATTCCCAACCTTCTTAGGTCCCAGGATCCCTGAAGTCCTCTTACCTGCCTTTATTTCAGTTTTATTGCATAGTAAAAGCAACACCACATTGATAGAATGTAGTCAGTGCACAGTTGTTACAGTGTGTGTTGGTATTTGTGTATCAAATACACAAATTTTAAACTGAAATAACTAGTAAATACATGAAGGAGTACTGAAATAACTAGTAAATACATGAAGGAGTAATCATATTTTTGAGCAACTTTGCCATTCACATTGTATGAGTTAAGTGGCCAAGTTTCTGAGCATTAGGCATAATTCTAATATGTTGAAAATGAGATGTGCAACGGTCACACAGAAGATGAACAACACTACACCACCACTGACTTTTGTAGGGTAATTTTTGCATTTTTGTCTAATGTTGTATCTTACATATTTTCCTTCTTAAAATTATGTGATACTTCTGTGGTGCACACATATAAGTGTTAACTGAATTCTCTGACAACTACCAGCATTTATGAACACATAGTATCTTGGAGTCTTTGGAGATATTTTGCTCTCAAACACATTTAATTTTCTTTAACCTCTTACAACCTTAAGACGGAAAGCATGTTTAATCTCAAGTTATTAAAAAATGTTCACATTTATACAAATGTTCACAAACATTTATAACAAAATGTTATTTAATCTTTTGAAGTCTCCCAAAGATTTGAAAAGCACTTATTTTATCACAGGAAATTGTTGCTTTGTTTAATTTCTGCTTTCTTGTTGTCTCCATCTCTCCATGTCATTTCACTCAAAAAGAGGAGGGTAACTCTAGAAATCTCTTCATCTCTACTCTCCGTTTTGGAGAGGAGATATTTTGGTCATTACTGACTGTTTAACTGGAAGGGTATAGGAAATGCTGGCTGTTCTTGTCCTGGTATCGCACAATATTTTCATTAAGGACCTGGAATGCATCAACAGTATTGGAAATTGTAAGCATTCTTTATGGCAGTAGCAGAACTTCAAATATTCTTAGGGTGTCAGAGAAAAGATGAGAAAGAACAAGAATTCTGTTTGGCAAGGACAAGAGCTCTAATCATGTGCATCAATATAATGTAGGAAATATGTGACAAAACAACAGTTCTGTAGGAAAAGTTCTAGCAGTATCACAGAAGTAGATAAGCAGATAAGCAACATCAATGTTGCAAAAAATACACTTCTTACCCTGGGATATATAAATGAGGATATGATCTCTAAGATCTGAATTCAGCTCCGCTATGGTAATTGTTTGGTTGTAGGATCATGTCTTGCTAATTTTCTATTGTCTCTCTCTACCACATTTATGAAAAATTTGAGGCAGTTATAGGAAGAATGAGACGCAAGAGTGATCAGAGACACAGAGGACATGAAATAATTTGGTGTATTTGTGACAGGGAAAGGAGCAAACAGAAACATGATAGTTCTCAAACATGGAAAGATTTCAAAGGCTGTCATAAGGAAGAAGATAATACTTTCTCCATTGGGGACTGGAAAAGATGAAAAATTTTTCACAGGGTGATTTGGCTGACTCATTAGAAAGACCTTTGCTATCACATATGTCACTAGACCCTGGATTGCATTGCTTGGGGAAGCTTGGGAGTTTTCACTCATTAAGGTTTTAGGCAACCATCTGTCAGAAACAGTTTGGGTGTCGCTGATCTGCAGTTAGGGTGGAGGTCAATACTAGTAGACTCCTTGAATTACTTCCAAATGAAATTGCTGTTATGCTGTGGTCTTTTCTGCAGGCATTTCCCTTTCTGTTTCTCCCAAGTCCAACCTCTATCTTTATGTGTGCTACTGTTTAAACTGTGCAAATGGACACTGTCTCAGATTTCGCCAGGACCTAATAATGCATGGACCTGATGCACACATGTGCAATCTGTAAAACTAACAAACAGCTCATGTTGGGTTTTATTCCATTTAATGTGTGTCAGAGTTAGCAGATTGGGTTGGTCACTATATTTTTGGCCATTTCTGTTTTTTTTACTTTACCTAGAATTCATTAAAACTGTTATAGCCCTGTAACACTTTCTGATACATATATAACACTTTTCTGAGGAAAAATGTTAGTGCTTAGATCAAAAGTTGTTTGTTAGATTTTTTTTCAATTTCTGCTAGGGTCACGCTATCTTTTTTTTCCCTTAGATTAAATAATAGATTATTAAACAGTATATGAAATAATACTTGTCCACATTTTAGAAGTCAAAACCATAATTCCTTGGGTCCCCAAGAAGTGAAACTATGTCAAAACATATTAATGACAAGAAGGTATGGTGAGCATTTTCATGGCCATGAATATCTGAGCTATTTATCTGCTGATTATCAGAAAAAAATTAGATGAAAGCACTCCCTGGAGAAAAAGACAGTTAAAATATTTCAAGTCCCTCTTTTATCTTTACTGGTACCAGTGCCTTGCTTCAAAGCAGGGCTGTTTTTTCTGCAAAATTATGGCAAAGAGATCTTATCCATGCAATTCCAAACCCTTCAGAATGAACAGATGGTTTACCTAGCTAAATCTTGTTTAATGTGTGTATTGCTAATGACATTAGGTCAGTTCCCAGCTAAACTTCTAATGCTGGTCCTTGAACAAACAAACCCATCAGATATATCCAGTCATCACTGGAAAGCTATGGAGTGATAGGTCTTTATGTGGTGCTAGCAGGGCAACTGCTATCAAAAAGCTTCTGACTTGCAGAGAAAAAATGCTCTGGTCTAAGCTTTGTCTTACTCAAGGATCCAAGTCAAATGCTTTACAGGAACAGATAAAGCAAAGTGGAAAATACAAGGGTATCTGCAGTCACCTTCAAAAAACTGTGTAAGTGCCTTCCATCTTTACATGCAATATTTACAATTCTCATAAATTTCATAGCTTGTATGGCATGTTTTGAAAATAGAACAGCTATCGCTCTGAAATTGTTTTTTGCATTGGCCTCCAAAGAAATAAGATGTGTTAAACAGGTGTAATGTATGTACCTCTGGAGTGACATTACTGAGCACAAGCTACCTGCCTGCCCTCACCAAGTCATGGTTCATCAACATCAGTGTAGAGTTTGATGGAAGAAGATCAGTACAACTTCGGCTTTTGTTGCACATACCTGATGTCCACATTCATGAGCAATAGGTGGACAGATAATCCTGGTATCAAAGTGTGTTCAAAAGTCAATTTCTTGGTGATTGTAAAGCACGCTTTTCTGAACAGATGGTTAAATAACTTCATAGGCCACTCATCACTTCAGCTTTATTTCAGAATAGTTAATGTTACTCTGAGGTATTGGAGCCTATCCCCACCTAGAGAAGTATTTCAGAGTAATAGCAGCCTACTATTACCAAAATGACCTAGTCAAGTTACTCTGTTCAACCCTCAGCTTCATGCCGGATGAGTAAGGGTTTTTAAGAACATCTGCTCTAAAACAAATTGAGGCTGTTGTAATTAGAGACTTGTATCTGGCTAAATCGTAAACATCTATTTTATTTTGTGGCATTGTCTGTCTTGTGTTGAAATGCTTAAAATTTCTTCTACAGTTACTCTGTTTATCAGTATTTCCTTCTTCACAATGTCTTCTGTAACTAATTTCCATTCTGTGTTATTTGCTCTTTTACCTGCTGCAGGTGCTACAAATAAGTTCTGACTCACAATGAGAACTGTTAAAATCCCTACTGCCCATGTGTACACACTGCAGTTTATGTAATGGAAGTATTTATCTTGTTGTGGGAAATGCTGTGTAACACAACTTGTGACTTGCCTTCTAGGAATGAGTGCCACGTACAGCAATCTTATCCAGCATTTGCGATACCTTGCTTGCCTTGTTTACCAGGCAATTGAGAGGGAGCTGTCCTCTCTATTTCTGTAGGTTCTGTACAGATTAAAGGAGAAGATCCAGTTGTCACTAAGGCAAGAGAAGGAAAAGAAGCAGGAGATCCACCTCTCGCCCCTTCCTCTGCAGACATCTCAGACTGAGTATAAGACCACCAACAGCATGGTCAAGCCTCAACAGGCTCCAAAGGTTATCAATGTTGTAGTGGACCCACAAGGACAATGTGTTCCTGAGCTCAAACCTCCCCTGTGTGCCAGTCCATCTCCTTTCAGAATGAAACCTGTGGGACTCCAGGAAAGGTAGGATGGTGCCTGGTGTGCTCAGGATTTATTCTACTTTTTTATACTTATGCTTCATGGTTTCATATGTTTCTCTTCTGTCAACGAATGGGAGACTTTGACATATGGATATCTGAGAAGTGGGATTTCGGTGTGTTAACATCTATCTCACAGGCATTCTCTCCTTTCCTTTTCTTTACATGTAACCAAAGATTCAGGTCATATGAAAATGTTCAGGTTTGGGCTGAGATTAACTGCATTAGTGGCATTCTTTTTTGCTGATTATATTCTTCCTGTGTCCAACAATTACTCCAAAGAAATAATTTTTTCATTTTTCATTGATTTTTGCCTGTTTTGATCCTGGAGATCCTGGAAGAGAGTTCAAGGGCTGGTTATGTTTTGTCAGCAAAGGACATTCTCATTCTCAGAGAGTCCCTAGCACTTGGAAAACATAGAAATATTTACACCAACTGAATGCATTTAGCAATCTCATACAGTATTTCTATTATCACCTTCAGAGAAATTTTCTTCTTAAATGCAGCTTTCCATGATGGTCAGGATACATTGCAAAGTCAACAGACTTTACAAAAAGGAAGAAGTGATGACTAATGAAACCAACTCTTGTGTGCAGTTCCTTAGAAATACTTGGGCACCAAATCCTGCCACTCTATGTACCTTTCAAAAACAGGGCCAGTGCTCTTTTTATAAAACTAGTTATTCTTCCCACAGGAGAATGCACATTGACATCTGTCCCTCCTCTGTTAGAAACCTGTATAATTTCTTGTCTGATGGCTGCAGGCTGCTTTCATAAAGCATCAGTGCTCTGAATAGCTCACATAGCAAGCAGCTGTGCAAGTGAACTCTCCTGCCCTGGCGCAGACGATAAATGAAAGAACAGACACCATGTGGAGACCAAGCAGAGCCTCATCTGTGAGGACTCTCAGCTGAGATGTAACCCTGATTCAGCTTGAACCATGGGGATTTCAATGACAGAGATTTTATCAATGGATTTATGATGGACAGAGCTCGGGGAGGGGGATTGACTCTTCTGTGAGTAAAAGAGGCTTAAAGGCAGAGCTATCATAAAATATGTAGTGATATCACTGCAGAAAAAAAAAAAAAGGAATGGAGGAAGCAAGTAAATACATTTTGATAGTTTCTCTCATTCCACAAGACCCTAAAATAAAGCCCATGAGCATGGGAATCACATAGCTAGTTTATAATACTTAGTACCTAACACAGCATATGCAATAGTTGAGAGGCATCGAGGCATTTTTAGAGGGATTTTGTACTTAAGGAGAAGAAACTTTTCCATTTCTCAAACAAAGAAAGTAAAAATAATTGATTTAGGATATTAATTTCCACCACAGATAGGAACTCTGCATTTAATTCTCCTAAACCTAATTGCATCCTTTGGAAGGACAAAGTTCTGAGTCAGGTATGACAAAATTGAGAGCTGAGGTACAAAGAGAAAACTAAACCTGATGTTTGACCAAATAAACCAGACATTTAGGTTATTACTAAGGAAAAAGAAGTTGAAGAAATTAAAGACTTCAGTTTCCACTGTAAAGGAACACTAATAGACCATTGTGAAAAAGTGAAATCCACTGTGATAACATCCCGTTGTGCGGGTTTTTTTGTCATGTTTAACACTGTTAGACTGTCAGCCCAAGTCCACTCCTAAGAAATGGTGGTTTAAGTTTATTTCAAGCTCAGTGTATAAAAGTCTGGGGATTTGAGGGTGAGAATTTTAGGGAATAGTTTACCTTCTGTTCCTCTAACATAAGCAGCTATTATTATGTATACTTCTTATTTATTTACCATAACCTTTACTATGAAAAAATTTGTATACATTCTAGCACTCAGCAGTATTGGAAGCAAAAATAATAATGTGCTGACACATTCTGCCTCAGATTTTATCTAGTGACTAAGTAAGTGGTCAGTTTAAAACCCCTCTCTACCTTTCTGCCCCAAAAAACCTTTGCACTAGGCAGCCTTCGGCCATCCTCATTACATGTGGGAGAAGTGGCCCTTACAGCATGGATCTGCATGCTGCAAGGAGCAGCAAACCATGCTCAAAACAGTCTGCTAGCAGCTCTTCTTCTGATACTATGGAATGAAGCAAGCCTGGAAGTCCCATCCTGCTCATGCCACAGCTTTGGGGCACCCTTTCAATAATTTTTGCTATGCTGATTTTGGTTTCTGCCAGGGAAGAAGCTCTTGGCAGGCTAGAGTGGATATGGGGGCTTCTTGACTTAGCATAGAGATTCCTTTGGTCCCATGGCTCGATAGTGGTTCCTGAGCAGTGTTTTCTAACTATACAGACTACTCCCTGGTTTGATTCCTGAAGAGTGATCTGTAATCATGAAATGCCTTGTATGATCCAGACCAAACTGTCCCTGGTTCAGGCCATGGTTCATTGATTTCTCTTTGATCAGATAGTGAACTGTGCATAGCCATCTAAGTGGAAAGTTTGTGACAATCTCTCTGAAGGATGGGGCAGAAAAGTTGGATAATGCAACCTAGTGATCTAGTTAAATATGTCCCTGCTCATTGCAGGGGGGTTTGATTAAATGACCTTAAAACCTTCTAGACCAAACTATTCCATGATTCTGTGCCTGCCTCTCAAGCTCTCTTTGCTCTGCACACTAGGTGCTTGACAGGACAAGGGGTAATGATTTTAAACTAAAGGAGGGTAGATTTAGATCTAGATAAGGAAGAAGTGGGGTTTTTTGCAATGAGAATGAAACACTGGCACAGTGTGCCCAGAGAGGTGGCAGATGCTCTATCCCTGGAAACATTCATGATCAGGTTGGAGAGGGCTCTGAGCAACCTGATCTAATTGAAGTTGTCTCTTCCCATGGCAGGGGAATGGGACTACATGACCTTTAAAGGTCCCTGCCATCCCAAACTATTTTATGATTCTATGATCTAAATGCAAAAATATAGTGTAACTGAGTTTTCACAAAGCACCCCATTAGCCTCTGGCTCCCTGAACTTTTCCATTTTTATTTGGAATAGCACTGGCCAGTACAAAGGCAAGCAAATTGTTAATGGACTACTGTGTATGGATAAAAATATTTCTGGGAGTTTGTCCAGCTTCTTAAAACGTATTGTGCTTCTGAATACTAGAGCCAAGTCCATGAACATATTTTTCTGTGTATGTGGAAATGCTCTTACTCAGCTATTTCTGTAAGACACAGCTTCCCAGCAGATTATTTGCACTATCAAATGTGTGGGATGCCGCAGTTTTTATGCCACATACGCACACGCGGCGGTGCCCGGTGCCGTGCTGGATGCGGCTGTGCGAGAGTGCGGGGAGAGTGACACCTAGAGCCGGCAGGCAGCACTGGTATCCCTCAGCTGTAGCTCTTGGAGCAGGGGAGGCGGTCACACACTCAGGATGTTAACTGGCTCAGTGGCCGCAGGAGGCGATTCTGCTCCCGTGCTCCGCTCTCATGAGACCCCACCTGGAGTACTGCGTTCAGCTCCAGTGCCCCCAACATGAGGAGGATGTTGACCTGTTAGAGCAAGGAAGGCCATGAAAATGGTCAGATGACTGGAGCACCTCTCCTATGAGGACAGGCTGAGAGAGTTGGGGTTGCTGGGGCTGGAAAAGAGGAGGCTCTGGGGAGACCTTATTGCAGCCTTTTGATACCTGAAGGGACCTATGAGAAAGATGGAGACAAAGTTTCTCTTAGGGTGTGTTGCAATAGGACAAGGGGTCATGGCTTCAAACTGGAGGTGGCTAGATTTAGATTAGATGTGAGGAAGAAGTTTTTGAACATTTGAGGTCAGGTTGAATGGGGCTCTACACAACCTATTCTAATTGAAACTGTCCTTATCCATGGAAAGTGAGTGGGACTAGATGACTTTTAAGGGTCTTTTCCAACTCAAACTATTCTCTGATTCTATGATTTTCCTACATGCTGATCAGGGATGTGTGCTCACAAGCAGCATGTAGTTTGGAAAGGAGTGGAACAGTGGTGGCCAAGAGCAGAGGGTGGACTGAAGGTGTGGAGGTGAGAGGGCTGCCAGAACAAACAGGCACTGACCCCTTTCTATTACAATTGCTGAGGCAGGCAAGTGAAGGGCTATTTCTTCACAGCCTCCATGCATCCTCTGGATCATTCAGCGCAGAATTCTTTGAAGTTACTGTTTTCCTGTGTTCACAACTGGTGCTCCTTTGCAGCAGAAGACCTTCTCCACTGGTGACCCACACTGTTCTGTTACTGACCAAAGGATCAAGAGAGCTACTGTTCTGGTGTGGGTGACTTTGGTGATGGACTGTCACAATAACACAGTGGCAATGCCTGACTTTCACATGTAGACGACTGTTTTCTCTTCCGTGAGCACATCTATGAATATTGCATCAGTATTTACTTTTGTACTTAGGCTTTTATAGGTTTATATGAATAATATATACTTTTTCCTTCAGGAGAGTAAGTTTTCCTTTTATTCTGTTTGTTGGCCCAAAATTCATTTTGATATGAATGGTCCCAGCCAAAAACAGAATCTGGTGAAGTGAAATGTTGTATTTTAGATTTCATTCTGACACGGCAAGCATTGAAAATTCTTAGTAAAAGAAGTGAGTTGGTAAATCATAATCATGGTAGATATAAATGTTACCACACCAGCACAGTTTTCATTTTACATTTTCTGTAGCCACTGCAGCTGTGAGTTTTAGGTCCAGTGTTATTTGTGACTTAGACAACTGTATTTCAACTAACTATTGGACAATATGAAGTTTTGTTCAAATTAGTTACTGTGCAAAGATACATGGAAGAAAAGAAAATGTGGAAAATGTCTCTTCTACTGTGTCTTGTAAATAAACAATGCTTTGGAAAATTTTCTCAAGCATTTGTATTCCATTCTAGCCACAAAGACCTAAAACTGGCTATTATATTTTAATAATCAGAGGGAAAAATCACAGCTCTGTGTTTTCTTAGTCTGTTACATATTCATCAGAAAATTATTCTGTGTAAAAGGAAGAGCTCCTCATGTTCACATATCAGGATGCCAGGGATTTACAGGACTCTTATTCAGAACAGATAGTATTTTATATATGTCTTGTGCTGATTTTTTTTCTCTGCAAATATGCACAAGAGAGTGAAGATGATAATAGAAAAAAAGTTTGGCAAAAAAAGCAAAAAGCCAGCAGATAAATGAAATAATGAAATAATGAAATAATAAAAAATATGAAATAAAATAATTATGCAATTGTATGGAGGCACAGCTGTGACACAGGAAACTAGAAGATACTCTGTGAAAGGGAAGACCCAGCAAGAGCAAAACTTGGAGGGGAGAGGGCTGCTCACAGGCATCATTCAACAGAATGTGCAACCAAGTCTGCAACCTCTACAGAAAATCAGTAGGCATCAGAACAGAAAACAGTACAGAGACAATCACCTGAATTAATCAATTATTGCTCTCTACAAACATAACAGATGAGTGAAATTTGGCTTGAACTCTGACTGTGAGAACTCTGTATGATGTTACTTTTCCCCACAAAGCAGAGCAATACTATAAAAATCGTATGCCACAGTTAATAGACTCTACCCAGTGAGATTTCTCTTATCATGCTGGAGATCCCTGTAAACAGGCAGCAGAATTCTTTTTCCAGTTCTAAGAATTATTCAGTAGACATGCAGTGAGTATGTAAGTATAATGAAATATAAGTTAATAGAACGTGCATTGTAATGCTAAGTGCTCATCTCTGTCAGCTTCCTTACAACATGAGAGAGATATTCTAGTAGGAAAGAAAGGCAATATATTTTTTATAATCTAAAAAGGAGATTCACATAATGCATAGGAGTCTGTGGAACTTAGTGCCAAAAAATAAATTTTTTAACAGGGATGTATTAGCAAAAGGTGCACACACAAATAATGAGAGCAATTATTATTCCCATTCTGTCTTCAGCATCCTTCCTCAGAAACGTATTGTATTTTACACCTTCACAAAGAAAATCTTGTATAATTTGGGCTTCAGATTTGGAGGTGGAAAAAAATTGCTCTTAATATTGAAAACTATTCTCTTTTATTAGTCATTCTGCGTAGACACACAAATTATTAAACTATAGCTTCAGCCTCTTAGGCAATTTCTGTACACTGTAAATTGCCATCTGGATAACAAATTCTCTGGATGAAAAATAACACAAAAGCTAACTCTAATACCTGTTTTCCTCATTTTAGAAAGGCAGTATTCATTAAAATGAATCATTATCTTAACAATACAGTATACTGAATAATACCTCATAAGAAATATTGGAGCCAGGGTAAAGAACCTGATGTGCTCTTTTCTTCATTAATATAACCTCAGCTGCACCTCAGGATATCACTGTTCAACCACATCTCTGCTCTAAGAGATGAGAAAAATATCCAACAATTCTGTCTGTCTCTGTTCTGATTTTTAGATCACAGAGCACAATTGCTGCAAATACTGTTATGGTGTTGCTGATCCATTATCATTATACAAAACCATGAGTGAGTAATAATTTCAAGTAATACTCAGAGGGTAGCACCTTGCAGTTGGGCTACTGTAAACGTGCCAGATTTTGTAGTTTATTGCACAAACATGGGAACTTAATATATTTACAGGCAGGAGCCTTGGATTTCCTGGCTAAAATACAGTAGCTTTGCATAGATTTGGAGAATAGCTTTTCCCTATTGTGTGGCACTGAATATGCTTTCTGCATTCTTATTTTAAATCATAGGGATTGTTTTAGTAAAATGTCAGTGTAATTGTTTGAAATAAAACTATGTACCAACCCAAAAGTACAAGCTGTGGAATAGTTTTATGGTGATATCCTATCAGAAGGAATTTGCAAAGCACCAGGGACCAGTAAACTGAATTTGAGGTGGGAGGCAGGAATTTTTGTGCTCTGATCTGTTTCTTCTACAAACTCCTTAGAGCACTTTGGGCATGGCCCATAAATCTCCAGACATATTTCTAACCACTGGATTGGGGATGGCTGGATGTTGTGTCCATCTGAAGAGATGTAGCGAAGATGAGAACCTTAACCTGAAGTGCAGTAAAAGTCCTACTTGCTACTATTTATTCACATCATTTAAGAAGAGTGAGAGGATACAATTACACCCCCCCCACCACACACACACTTTCTGAAAAACCTAAGAATACATTTCCCTCATTTGGCACCTATATTCCATCCTGGTCTGTAAGATCATAGAATCATAAAATGGCTTGGGTTGGAAGGGATTTTGAAGAAGATCTAGTTCCAGCCCCACTGCCAAGAGCAGGGACACCTTCCACTTGATCAGGTTGCTCAAAACCCCATCCATCCTGACCATGAACAGCTCCAGGGGTGGGGCATCTACTTATAAATTCTATATACCCAGATACACTTATAGCACTAAGGCTGTGTAGCAGAGATTGGTTTGTGTCCATACTGCTAAGCTTTCTTTGCCTCCAGAGAAGCAGGGACTGGATGCAGACTGCCTCCTGGGAATGGTTTGTGCATGTGCTCATTCCCAAACTGTAAATTTCTTTGGAGTGCTCTTGTTGTCAAAGGCTAAAAACAAACCAGGGCTGCAATGATTGATATGTAGCACTGTCATTTAGTCCCTGGAATTGTTCTCCTGGCACTGTGATTTTTTTTTTTTCAAGATGTAGATTGTACATGAAGTGTGCAGTGGGTGTAGCAGCTGACACAAAGGGAGCAATCGTGATTGTAGGCAGTTGCTTAAGGCCTTTTAGGTAATTGTCTTTTCAGTGCAGGGTCTCCCTGAAGCCCTGCATTGTGGCTTCCCTCCTCAGGCCATCTCAACTAGCTGGAAAGCCACACTCATTGCTGGCACCTGCAGTCTGGGTGAAGAGTAAATGCAAGGACTGTAAGCCTGGGCTACTGAGGGGGCAGAAACTAAGTAATGGGGAACATGAGATGGGATCCAGCTTCGAGGGTCTCCTGCTCAGTGCTCAAGAGGTCTGTGTTGGCACATGAATTCATCACTAGAGAGAGAATAATGCTGTGCCTCCAACCTGCATTTATGGAACGTTTCTGTGAGTGCACAGCAACTCTGAAAACTTTCTGCAAGTGCCAGATCTTTGAGTGCATGAACGTCTCTTCTGTCCAACCCATTACAGACATCTTTGCTTATCTACAGTGTAGGAAGAGGGCAGGAATGTGAATTGTCCCCTTTCTCTGGAGAGGAAGTGAACACAGTCATCAGCCTAACAAAGACCCTATAAAACCCATATTTTAACTATTTGACTCCTAGCTGGTTGAGAAGCTGTTTTGGTTATGTTTAGAGCTCTTTGAAGCATAACTCTGTGGGAGTTGTAATCTAAATAAATAAATGCAAGTAAGTATGTACCCTTGCCCAAACTTACACCCACAGTCCATTTCTCTGTGTCTGTGGTACATCTTATAATTACTTTAGATTAGTGTGGGTAGATAGCACATTTCACTCCTATTTCCATCTCTGTTTTGAATTGTCTCACATCCCTTTTCTCTTCCTTTCCGAAGAAATAAGCTTTCCAAAGCACATGACTCTCACTTTTGGGAATGGTTAATTTAGGCAAATTAGCCTACCCTTATTCAGAGAAATTCTTCTGATGCAGCATCATGGCCCTCTGCTCTCATGTACAAGGGAATGCTCCATTTAGCATATGCAGTCTATGCCTACCCTTGGTTTTGCCTTTATTGTCCTTTGGGGTTTAGTCAGGAATTTTATAATAATTTTATTGTATTCCCAGGTCTCTTATCTGGCGTTTATTCTTGTTACTTCAGTTGCTACTGGTTTTAGCTTGTACACAGGAAACCGCAGTGCCAATCAGTGTCGTTCCCAAGGTGACAGGAAACCCTATTTGGTCGGATGTTGATTGTGCTTGTCTTTACGGCTCCACCCATCACATTTTCTTCCTTTTTGGCTTAAGTTAAGACAAATTAATCAGTGGCTGCCATCTGGTAGACAGTTTTGGTGGGTTTGCAGTGATTTGTCCAGCTGATCTTTTGAAAAGTCACACAAGGGAGAATATCCATTTAAGTGCTTCTTGAGCCTGGAATTTACAGGGACAGGTTTTGCCCTGAACACAAGTAATTTGAGTTGTGTGAGTGATCCCTTTGTCTTTTTCAGCAGCAGTTTTGGGTCTTTAAGTGCTGTTTGGGGATCAGAGGGTTAAACTCTGATGCAGCTTTCCAGTGACTGATTTCCTCAGCTCCTCTCTGCCTCTAAATTGTTTCTGTGCTTGACCATCCAGGCATGGTTTCAGTGACTGCTTCACCAGCTGTCCTAGTATGCAGGCAGAGTGGGACATCTGGGAAAGTGAGGACTAGCACATTAGGGACACCTTCCACTTGATAGCATCTCATCTCAGCCCTTAGCAGGATGTGTCCATCTGTGACATTTGCAACCTAATATATCACCTTTTCACAATGGTAGGTTGGAAGTGCTGTGCTAAGGGACAAAGGCACCAGCCTCTTTATGAGGTTGGTTTGTAAGCAGGACATATCTCCTGAGCCCTTAACTAGTACCCACAAGTATTGGTTTCAGCAAAACAATGTAGAAGGAAGCATCCATATCAGATATATCGAGTTCTGATATTTAGAAGGAAGGTTGATTTTTCACATTTGGTGTTTGTATAGAAAAATTTCCTTGAGTCTCCATTAATGTCTGAAAAAGACTAATGCTTCAAGTTAAAACAAAAATATTCACCTTTCCTCTTGTTTTGGAAGGCATTCATCTCTGTTCATGACATTGCTTTTACAAGGCAGCCTAAAGCTGAACTAAGTTCAGTTCCCCTTAATTTAAAATGTTAGGAACAGACAGAGAAAACAGTTAAAAAAAGAAAAGAAAACATCAAAGTGCCTCCAAAACTGCAATGTAAGATATCAAAGTATTTCTTTGAATTGCAAGAAGCCATGTGGTGAGCAGTGCTTACATCCAGTTTATCTTGTAGCCATCAGTTAACAGTCCAGGCCATGAATCTCCTATTTGAGTGCGATCATAATTAATTCTACTCCTATGCAGTGCTAGGAGAACTCTTCAAAATTATGAGAGTTGACAAATTATACTACACCTTTTTTGAAACATATAGTTCTAGATATTCAGCAGAGATCTCTTGCATAGTCAGAGCTAGAATGTACAGAAAGCTTGACATTGTTAGCTAGTAGAAATGTCTCCTGTTTGCACATACACCTTTGCTCAAAGAATACTGCATGTAAATCTGTGGGCCAGAGTGTTTCTGAGCTCTTGCTGGAAATTCTCTTTAGCGTTCTCTCAGTACCTGAGAGCCTTGGTCACAGATCAGGATTCCTGTGTGCAAGACTCCATATGTACAGAAAAATGCAATGTTCCTCTATCCAAGAGACTTACATTCTAGACATCAGACAAGGTAGTAAATGCATACAGTCAATCAGACATGCCTCAGGAAACAGAGAAGCAATAGCATCATGGCAGAGATGAGATGCCCCAAAGTATACCATGAGAATGGCTCAGCCGAAGAAATACTGCCCAGAGGCAGAGCTGATTCCATGCGACACTGACATTTCAGCCAGGCTCTTGCTAGAGTTGTCTACTTTGATACCATCACATCCAAGCTGGAGCACCCATTTGGTTAGGCTTTGAACCTTAGCTGAGTTTCCAAGACATTTTAGGAACTCTTTTTGTGATTTTCATACTAAGACAAGTGGGACATTAATTGGTTAAGTGATCCAATATGGTACTGCAAATCTGTGCCTATTTTCATGAAATACCTTGGCTTTGAACTCTCCATTCATTTCTCTAACCAGGGGAGTCTATAAGAAGCTGCAAAAGTGGTATTTCTTTCTGGGACAGGGACTTTCCTTATGTTCGCTATCAAAGAATATACTTTGATGCTTAACAAAGAGAGAGTATGTTACTAATTTATGGTATCTATAATTATCCTTGTTATGTTATACTGTGATTTGATAATAGGAGCAAAACAGAACACAGCAACTTCAAATGACCGCTCAAATATGCGATAGGCATCAGAAAGGGAAGTGGTGTATATAATTCCCACACAGAAAAATGTCGTTAAGTACAATGTTTCTCAAGGGAATTCAGTCCCAGTGCTTCAGGATGACCAATGGCAGCTCCCTGGAAAACTGCTGCCAGCAAGAGATGGGACTGGTGCTGGGCAGAAGGCAGCTGCGTTTTCTCCTCTGCCAGGGCTGACTCTTCTGCTTCCCACCATCCCCTGACAGCAGCATCTCCTGTTTTTGAGATGTCTCAAATCCTTCCTGAGTCATAAAAAATTCCCCTGGGAGACTACTGCATAATCCAGAGGCTTTCAGTTCCTTGCCCTGGATTTGATAGTGAATCTGAAAGCACAGTCTTACAAGAAGAGAAGAAAAACAATCAGAATGGCAGAAAAGTACACAATGGTTAAAAGATGCAATTTGCATGGGCTTGTTTCTCTTCAGACTCTGTTTATCTGGCTTGGCCTCAGTAGATTTATAGACGTGTCTGGGAAGTGAGTTTGGCCCACAGAGGACAATACTGAATAGGTTTGCAAAAGAAGGCAGCATTGTGAAAAGCAGAAAGCTGGTATTGTAATTAATCCTCAAGTTAATCCTGTAGCTACAGTGCATTTACAATTTACTGATAAGATTATAATAAAATAAATGTCTTCTGCTTCATCACAAGGACTTTCACAAATGTAGATGTTTTAAATACCCCTCTAGTCCCCATGTATAGTGCTCACTATTGCTTGGCTCCCAGCTACAGAGCTCATCATCCTGGGTCAGTGCAGAGGTCATAAGGTGGGCTAAGAACACTCTCTGAAGAAAAAAATTACAGAAGGGAAACACCAGGCACGAAGATGGGGAAGCACCCTTTGGTTCAGGACATTCCTGAAGTACAGATTGCCAGAAGATGGAGAACATACTGAAAATTAGTAACAGTATTAATTAAGTAATTGATTCCTGCTTGCTTTGTTCTTGCATTCTTTCCCTAAACCTCCTCTTTCTATTGGAAACAGTATACTGGTCAACCTTTGGCTTTACAGGGTATACCAAACTTATGTTCATATTTCTACATTACTGCCTTCAATGTAGGTTACATTGAAGTAACAAATATTACATCATTCGCTGTATGAAGCCCTGTGTGTTGGAAGCGTTTGTGCCGAGATAGATGGGGCTGGGGATCAGGTCGGGAACGATTTTGCTTTATCTTTCAGATATTACTTCTCTCCTTTCTCTTTATTTCATAATGCCATGTGCATTTACAGGAATACTACTTTTGTCAGGATCCTCACTTTTCTCTCGTTTATTCAAATTCACAGAATTAAATTTAAATCAGGCTGTTTAAGTTTCTAAATGCCATGAATCCTTTGCTAATAGAGGACTGTGAATCTGCAGCAATTCTTATTATTCCACTCTGAAATTTTTAATCTGTTTGGACTCATTGATGGTGGGTATGAGAAAGAGTAGATCAGAAAGCCTTTGCTCTGGCCTTCATCTCTGGGCACAGGTACATATGCATTTCCCTGTTCTAGAGCCCTGTCTATGCAGCCCCCTATAGGAATGTCTTTTCATGAAGGCAGGCAGTCCAGGGCCATGAACTTCAAGGGATCTGCTGAGCTTTGTAGAAGAGAGCTCTAGATCACTTACCTGTCAGTTCCTCATCAGCTGTTCAGCCCTAAATGGGACTGCACAGCTTGGCAATATCCCTTTTAGAGGTCTACCTAACCTCTGAAGTGCAAGATAAAATACACCTTGGCATGCAGACATTTGCAGCTGTCTTAAAAACATTTAAACATTGCTTTGTTTCAAATTGCAAGCCTGAGTGGATTTCCTAAGCTTTATTTTCAAAGGGAGTGCAGGCACTTTTCACATTAATATACTTGTTTGAGCAAGCCTTCCCATAGAAAGCAAGGCTGGAAAGCCAGACTATGAAAGTGGAACAAGAGAAAAAAAGCTGAAAAGGGAAAGGTTTATATATATAGCTTAGGTGTCAGGTCTGGAGACTTTACAAGCAGCTAAAGGACAGATCTAAGACCACATATATGGATCCTGTCTCTAAGAGCTTAAATCCCATCAATTCATTGTACAGCTTAGGCTCATTAGTCACCTGGAAATGGAACCGTGTTCCAAAGTGGATGTGCTACAAGGATTTGGGGTCTGTGCAGGCAGCCTGAGGTGCTCTGTCCGCTGTGTGACCGAGCGGAGCTGTTCTGCCGGCTCCCTTTGGAAACGTCCATAGGTGGCGCAGCTCTGTTGAGCAACATTGTGGGTCTGGAGGTTTTGCATTCGCCAGAAACTGCTGCTGTTCAGTAATTTCTTCAAAGTGCACTAACAATTAATTTGTCTGCTTAGAAATCTTCCGTGTGACACTTGCAGTAGTTTAAAGATAATGAGGACCAAGTCAAATAAACAAAGAATGTGCTTTTTTATTATCTTAAGGTTGACAGGGTGTAGTAAACGCCTCTTTTCCCAGATGTTCCTTCCTGTCTTTCCCGAATGGCGAACTCACCAGGAAAGAACTCATTGTACTGATTAGTCTTCAAGTCACAATCAAAAAATAATTTTCTCCTACTGATACTGTCTGAAGATACTGCCCATTTACATTAAGAGTATTCGTGCCCATGTCTTTTTCCAGGTCAGCTGGTTTTGGTTAAAGTCTCAAAAGAGTATTGAAGGATATTAATGTGCAAATAGATTATTTATTTGCTTGTTTGGATGTAAGGGCTGTAGATTATATTCCTTAAATGAGCAGCAGTTGCAGGATGGAAGTAGAATTTGTGCTTAAGAGATTAATTATTATGGAATACATGAAGCTAAATTGACTTACCTAAGGCTCCTCTTGCAATAAAAAACAAACCAACTTTTTTTTTCATCTAAAAGATGAAAAATCTAAGATCGATTTTTCATTTATTTAATTATAGACAAACTGAATAGCAGAAAATGTCAGTTAAATAGTCTTAGAAAACCACTTCCTTGAAGCTATTGCTATAGTGTTGCACCTCTCCATTCTCACTGATTGGATCAGTTTTCTTAGATAGGCTGTTCTCTGTATAATGCAGACAAGCACCCTCTGGGCATGATGTAGTGCTCAGCAAATAAGTGAGCCTTGTATGTTCTGGGAAAAGTAATCTGGCTTTGCACCTGAGTAAGAGATCTAAATTGGCAATGGTGGTATGTAGCTACAGCTCCTCCAAGGTTTCACAGAGGTACTTATTAACTGGAAGCATAGAGGGGAAACTTACACAAGTAAGACAAAAATATTTTGCAAATTGCTTTTTTTCTTAATTTTTAAGCAAAATATACAGCAGACAAAATAAGTGGAAGGGTTTTAACAGTCCTTGCTGGCTTACCCTAAATAAATGCATTATCTGAGCTCCTTAACATTGTGCATTTATTTAATATGTGCAGCCCTAGCAGTCAATTATTATTACTCCCCATTCTCTTCCTTTTTCCTACTCTTTGAACGCCTTTTGCTTACACTCATTGTAGCTTGGTTTAAATTAGCATGTGCATTAATCAGAGAGAGAACAGGTCATCCAGTAAGTTTGTGCAACGAGGCCTCCTGTATGAAATTGAGCAATGCTGCAATGCAAGCAGATAAGAATAGTAATAAACAAGACTGCATTCAATTAAAGCTCTACTAGCTATAGAAAATTAACCACAGATTGGTAAACATTTGTTCAGCTCTTGGAATAAACAGCTCAAATAAGCACAACAAATTAGGATCTTAATTTATTTTTACTTCTGAACATTTAACTCAATTTTCACTCATGCTGCATACATATATATGTGACTATGAGGCAGAAACAGAGCTTTATGTTGCCATTCAAATTTTATTGAAGATGTAAGTTTGCGTGACAAAATGCAATTTGATTGTAGAAATAATCTACAGGAAAAGATGGGAGGCTGTTTAAGCTTTGCATTTTTGAACAGTCAGTTCCCGTAGCCGAGCAGCATTGCCTTATCGAGGGCAGAACAGGAGTGAATTGGCAGAACATTAGAAAGCCTGATTAAAAGAGGGAAAGTTGAAACTACACTCATGTCAGCTGTTTTCCTCTACAGGATATTGAGCCATTCCTGTCCTAACCAGATACTGATTGCTTAAAACTTAATCCAGAAGTACTTGTCAAAACTGTTTCCTCAGCTCATTTTGACCTGCTGAGCTGTGAGTAGATCCTGGGAATTGTTTGCAATTTAGTGCTAGATGTATTGGCCTCCTCTCGCTCATGGCTGTGGGAACAAGATCAGACCCTTCAGATGCCTCCAGTTCTCAAAAATGCTATTTAAACTTCGTAGCTGAGGCTCCAGATTGGTTTCTGTGGACTCAGAGAGAGATGGAATATGCTGCCAGGAGACTTCTTATAGCAGGGAGGCCACAGAGGATTGAAAGTCTTGCCTCACAGTAGCTATATATCCCTCTTCTTCTTTCAGTAGATACACAGCTTACTATCATAATTTCCATAATTTCTAGACCCTTTCCTCAGAGTCAGAAAACATCAGTGTTAAGAGTGGCAAATAGAGAAAAATAAAAATACAACGCTGGAATACTGTGAAGAAAGCTGTGTGACAGAGCAAACATGAACAGAAATAGCAGATACTCATCCCAAGAAAATGTATACTTCATATTATTGCCTTTCTTAGAGTCCTGAGCTTAAATATATTCCATCTATGGCTTTCAGGTGATAGGTATTAACTTCAGTGTTATATCCAATTAGCCTCTGTAAATGAGGTCCCTGGTTTTGTGAAATGGGGCTGTTCACAACAATGGCTACAGGATTTGTCTCAGGTGCAGATATCTGCAAGGCAGAGTAGAAATAATATAAATATCAGTGATATTAGGCATGGTTGTGGAAAATTGGGCTAACATCTACCTATCTGTCCAGGATCTCCTCTCTGGCGAGGAAAAATCAGAGCCAGAGGAATGTTTAGCTGTTAGAGGAAAAAGGTTTTGGAAATGAGGCTAGGAATCCATAGAAAAAGAGAGGTTTACTGTTCCCATGCATGGTAAGAAGTCAGTAGGTAATTTGTGGTGGTTTAAGTAGCACTGGTATGTCGGGATAGGAGGAGAGAGGGGAAGGTCAAGTTTTGACCTACTGCACACCCATGTGCTGAAGGTGGAACTAAGGTCCTGATTTTTTTTTTTTTTTTTTGCATAATAAAGTAGCTGCAAAATAACCAGACATGAGCTGAGCAGAATAGATCCTTCAAGGTATGAGGTTCCATCAATGTAGACTGGTCATAATGCAAATTAAATTCTTGTTTGGCCTTGTTAGTTGGTTGATCTCAACCTCTGATTTTTAAGTACTTCAGTCTGGCATGTGATACAGGTGTGGTTTGTTGAAAATGTCAATAACCTCCGGTTGGACGGGTTCCTAAAAGCCACAGCTCTTGTTCAAGTGAAACCCAGAATTGTTAGCAGGTAAAGCAGAGAGCATTTGGGAAACTTGATTTTTCATTGTGGGTGTGCCAAGCACAGCATCTGTGTATCAGTGCTTCATAGGGCACCTGGGAGTGTAAAAATTAAAGGTACAGTATGTGCAATCAATACTATGTGCAAATATGTATGTGTTAGGATGACATTCACATACGTACCTAAAGATTTTTAATTCATTATTTTCTCAAAATAATACTGATGATATTGATTAACCCTTGTGGAATGTAAGATTAAATAGGAGGATAATTACATTAATGGGTATTGTATATTATCAGAACTCACAGGGTTTTCTATCAGAATATTCTTCAATATGTGCTGCAGCACAACAGAAAATTGAAACTTATGACCTCTACATTTCCAAGGAAAGAATGTAGATGTAAGAAAAATGAATCTTCATATTTCAAATTGGGATGGTGATTAATGGATTTTTATTGTATTCTTAGAAGACTTGTTTGAGACAGTATGCTGATGCTCAGAAGAAAATCAAGAGATTATCACACCCATTAATGTAACCATACTCTCATTCAGCCCTGCTTTCCCAAGAGATCCAGTAATATCAGCAGCACATGGTGGATATATATTTCAGGCGTGTCCTTGTGCATTAGAAGCAGCTGTTTAATAGTACTGTGAATGTTGCTTTAAAACTTATCAAATTATTTCTTCAAATGAGAGTAATCTCTTAACCCTCTCAGGACTGTCTGTAATGGATATTATAAATCTTCATTTGTGAAGAAATGTCTCAGTTGTTTATTGGGTGATCCATATAACTATTTGCCCAAGGCAGGAAGAAAACAGCAATATCTTCAGTCATTTGAAAATATTATTTTAACCTCTCTGTACTTCTACTTTTCTACTTTTCCTTTTTTCAATGCTGATTTTTCTTGATGAAGTCACAGTTTCCTATTTTTATTTCTTTTCTACTGGTATAGAGGATTAATAACAATACTAAATCCTTTTTTAATTTACTGTACTTTTCACACTTCACTGGAGTTTTACATATTACATTAGTTCCTCTACATGACCATGTTTTCTCTTAGCTATTTTGCTAAAAGCAGAAAGAAAGCTGAGAACTGTATTTTTTCCATTGTTCTTTTTTTCCAACTATACTTTTTTTTTTCCTTTGAATTACTCTACTGAAACATAAAACTAGATATGCAAGTGAAGTCTGGCAGCAGTAAGGGAGTAAGTGCTGGAAAGCATGTGCCTTGTTGTGCTCTCCCAGTGCAGGTACAGCAGAGCAAACCCCACCTGCACTCAGTGCATTTGCTGATGAGATGGACCTGCAAGGTGAGAGATTAAGGACCCATGTCTAGACCTAATCTGTGAGCACCAGAGAAACAAAAAGCACAGGGAATTGTGGTGTTTTTCCCTTCGGTAAAACCCAGGGAGAGTACCCCTGTCGAATATTCCCTGGCACAAGCTGGATCTTAGGACCCAAAGCAAACTCTCTCCCCAGCAAGTGCATCCAGCCACACTCTTCATGTTAATTGATGGCTTCATTCACCCACACGCCTGACCCAGCTCAGCCGGGGGGACGGGGATCGATGGCACAGGAGGAAGCACCTCCTGTGTCCGTAGTTGTGGGGTCAGAGGGCAATGACTCCTAGAGGGCAGCAGCCATCAGCACTGCTTCCAAAACTACTAGAGTGAGAATGAGTGGCGGAGGCTCAGGAATCTAGGTGTTGCCTTTTTCAGGAGTGCTGAATAAACATGGAAATGTGTATTTAAAGAAATTATTCAGCTCAAATAAACAATTTGGAAAACGTGTAGGGAAATTGGATTTTTGTAATCAACATCTATGGCTTAATTTTAGGGTCAGGGAAGACCTGGAAATGACCTCACTAATGTTTAATAGAGCTTTAGTAACCTGGTGGCCCTCCAAGGTGGACAGGTGGAGCTTCCTTTTGAGAAGTTTCAAACAAACGTTGCTTTTTAAAATTTTTATTTTGTCATGCCTTGTAATAAAATATGCATCCAAAAATGTATTATTTAAAATACTTGGTGAATTCTGTTTAGTGGACTTGTTCCTATTATCCAACTGAAAAGAGATCTGTGAGTATGTAGTAAGACCCCCCTCTGGGATTCCAGACAATACACAGACACAAGTGGTTTCCTGATTGCACTTATTCACGTACCCAGTGATGAGGTGGCTGTCCCAGCTGGTGGAACTTCGGAAGAGTTAGTCTCCTGACAATTTTAATAATATGTTGTCACGAATGTTTATAATTCCTCAGATTCCTGACATGGTACTCTTCCCCATCAAGACACAACCTCGAGAGGATGCTGGGGTAGGTGTGTCATAACAAAATCTTCTCTTATTTGGCCCAGACTATTCACATGGGCAACACAAAGACGATAAAGTTCTTTAAAAGGGAAAAAAAAATTGGCCAACAGAAATAAGGGAAAACCCACGTGTATGTGTCCCTTATTCTAATTTGAAGTGGAAAAATACCAGTTAGGAGATCCATCCATCCATATATATATATATAAAAGGTATCTCCAAGTAAAATGAGTCTGACTTGAAGTGTCACTGGTCTGATTGTAATTTCCTTATTCAAAACTTAATGTAGGTAAGTGCTAAATACCAAAAATGGGCTTACCTCCTTGTTGCCAGTCTTGTGCAGTCCCTCCTAGTAAGGCAGAAAAAGGTGAGCTCTGTAGCTAACCTCTTTCCATCCAGGTAGTAAAAGAGAAGAGAATTCTTGCTTTCTATTCTTCAACAGAGAGTGGAGAGTTTAACTACTAGAGCAACATTGAGAATCCAAAGAATCTAGAGGAGGACCTGAGACTATAAGCTTCTTCAATTAGAACATACAAACACACGATGGTCCAGGCCTCCCCTCATCTTTCAAGACAATGCAAAATGTTCTGTTTTCAGCCTTTTTCCTCAGCATAAAGAATGCAATAAAGAAGTCTGTGTGATTAATGCTTATATTGGTTATAGCATTTCTAATGTACGTAAACAGTACTTAATGAATTTTATTAATTGAAGAATATATCTTCAAAAGGGTTCTTTGACATACACATATTTAAGGAAGAATTACCTCTAGAACTGTGATCTATTGTTTGTGCTCTTATGAACTTCTAAGATTGCTTTATATTCAGATTTTATTCAATGTGTACCTTTTAATGCATTAAATATGCACCTAAGAACTGGTTCTTTTTTCCGGAGTAAGTAAGATCCTCAAGACCAGTGTTCATCAATAATCCCCATAAATGGTAAAAGCTGTAAACTCACAGTTATAATTAGATCAGGTATATTTTTTGTTGTTGTTAAAAAGGAAATCGCCCTGTTGCCAAGACTGTCAGTTATAACAATGTAAAAGCCAAAGAAAATATTAACATTTTCACTTTGTTACTGGACAATGGGAATACTTTTCCTCTACATTAGGAAATCCCAGTAGGCTCTCCCAGGAGTATATCTGAATCCAAATTGCTACCCATTTCTCAACCAAAGGTAGCCTAAACAGATTTGGAGGGATTCATTGCATAGCTCTTCTGCAGATTTCTGGATGGTTTTCAAAAGATTGGATTTGCAATATATGCATTCACAGCCACCTGTTTGAGGGACTGCCTTTTTCCATGGAATAAATTGCTAGTCATGGTCAGAAGAGGTGCTTGTGTGGGAGGGGTTTTGTGACAGAGAGGATGCCTTCCTTGAGAAGTGGTGTGGATCTGGGAACTTATTTCCCCCCACAGTCTGGGCAGTCCCCAGGGAAATGGGATGGGAATATGAGCCAGCACCCTCCTGCAGAATCCAGCTGAGAGCAGCCATCATGGTGTGCCCACTTCCAAGACTATCACAGCTCTGGATTTGGGTGTGAGTGCTGGTACTGCTGACTGGGGCTCCGCTACCATGCAGGCTGTACTACGAGGCACAGAGCACCACTGGTAGCCTGTGTATATACCACTTACCTACCATTTTTTGCTCAGGATGCTACTTCACTTCTACCTACCTTCTAACACAATTAGCAGAATCATACCCCACACACTTCCCTGTGCCAACAGAAATTGTCCCTATCTACCCCTGGAGGCAGCCAGATACCCACTGCTGACTCACTGTTACCATCTGCAGGCCTGGACAGCAAAGCTCTTGCTGCCACCCCCCCATCACCTAAGCTGAAACAGGCTTGTGAACAAAATGACACAATGTGAGATTCATCTATTCCACCAGGTGGTCTTGTCTCTTGGACATTATTGCTTTGTGCTTTGCTGAGTAACTGGAGTAATTTCTATTCATGTAGACTGCCATTATAGAAATTGCTTAATTTAAAATAAAATTACTGAAGCATCTGCTTACGTGTATGAGGTTCAACGAGGTGAAGTGCCAGGTCCTGCCCTTGGGTCACAAAATCCCCATGCAGCTCCACAGGCTGGGGCAAAGTGGCTATGAAGCTGTCCAGTGGAAAAGGACATGGGGATGCTGGTCTATGGGAGCTTAATATGATCCAGCATGTGCCCAGTTGGCCAAGAAGGCCAATGGCATCCTGTCTGTGTCAGGAATACTGTGATCAGCAGGATCAGGGCAGTGGCTCTCCCCCTTCCCTCAGCACTGGTGAGGCCACACCTTTAGTCTTGTGTCCAGTTTTGGGCCCCTGACTACAAGAAGGACATTGGAGTGTCCAGAGAAGAGCAATGGAGCTGGGGAACGAGCACAAGTCCTTTGAAAGGCTGATGAGGGAGCTGGGGATCTTTAGCCTGAGGTCAAGGAGACTCAGAGGAGATCTTATTGCTCTTTACAACAACCTGAGAAGGAGTCAACCTCTTCTCCCAAGCCATTAGCAACAGACAAGCGGAAATGGGCTTCAAGCTGCCCCAGGGGAGATTCAGGGTGGAAGTTTGGGAGAATTGTTTCACTGAAAGGGTTGTCAGGAACTGGAACAGGCTTTCCAGGGAGGTGGTGGAGTCACCATCCCTGTAAGTGTTCAAGAAACAATTGGACATGGCACTTAATGCTGTGGTTTAGTTGGCATGGTGGTGCTTAAGCAACTGTTGGACTCACCGGTCTTGGAGGTCTTTTCCAACCTTAATGATTCCGTGATTCTCTAAAGCATTCCCCCAACATTAGTAGCACTTGCCCACAGATACTATCAGATGGTGTCTGTATTATATTTATAATAATATGTGATATTACTGTAAAAGAGACAGTTTTATCTTAACATCCAGTGTTCAGAGAGGTGTGCAGTCACGCTTTCCCAGCAGTTCTCCTGCAGGGTTTCGGCAGAAAAACTGGAATCACTGGATAATAGATTATCCAGTAAACAGTTAATCATTGGCATATGGGATTTTACAAATGGGTAAGGCATAAGTTGTATACCTTGTTGTATATGATCTGGCAGAATGACTATTGGGAGAGACTTGAGACAATCTTATGTTTGTGCATATCCAAGCATGATAGAGTGCTTAAGAGTTCGAAGAACTTACTTGTAAGTATATCCTAATGAAGAGACAATAATGTGCAGAGGTAGAAATCAGACTGGTGTTCTCATATCTCTATATGTGCATAGCTGCTTGGTAAATGTTAACTGAGCTGAGCATCTGTAGTCCAGCTCAGCGAGCTGAATCTGTCAGTCTTATTGGACTGATTGCTGCTTAGTAAACACAAAAACTTCGATAAATGCCTCTAAATTTGTGTTTAGTCATCACAGTTTGCAGATCATGGATTTTTTGCCATCAATATGCCTAAAGTTAAGGGTCAAGTAGATAATATTTGATTGATGGGTTGAAAATACCAAAAAAGTGCCAGCATTCTCAAATGTTGTCTTGAGAAAGCCCCCAAAAGAATAGGGCACATACCAAACCCCATACAGTGTGGTCTGTTTCTATTTTTATGGCTCAAAATTGTTACTGAATCCAACTTTATTTTCCTGTAGAAATGGAAATGTTACGAATTTTATAGTCCTGCAAGCTATTTCCAAATAGCCCCTTTTAAGTCTATGACCATTCCTTCTCCTCAAACACAGATAATTTACTGTGGTTTATTGCCTCTCCCTTCCCTTCTACCTAACATGAGACGTTGTCTACTGTCTTGATAGTCACAATGTTTACACTGCCTTTCACTTATTTCTGCTGTTTTTATCAAATTTTCTCTCTCCATTATGTATATTTAATTTCAGTAAATTCTTAAGCACGCACCTGACATAACTGTGAATTTATTTCCCATTGTTATATGTATCAGTTAGAAATATATCCCCTGTGCTTTTTTCTGTGAAATATTTCTCCCTTACCAAATACCACTTTTGCATTTGACATTCATTACAATAAAGTAGTGTATAGGGAGCTGTTTCTGCCTTATAATAATTCAAATAGTTGCCCCCAGCACACATTTTTGCAGCATTGATTGTTAGGTTGAAGAAGTAGTATGTACTTGGTTTTCTGTCTGCTCAGTGGTACCAGTGAAACTAGTCTTGCAGTCTTTGCATGCCCAAATCCATCAGTGAATATAGAGAAAGTCAGGATGCATAAATAACTCAGGATCAGCTTCATGAGTGTGGGATTTACAGTAACACAGATCTCATGTAACCATTTGAATTATCTTCTAATGCAGACGAGGATCCAATGTCTCACTGACTCTGGATATGAGCAGCTTGGGAAGTGTTGAGCCTTTCGTCACTGTGCCAACCCCACGGGAAAAAGTAGCGATGGAATACCTGCAGTCAGCTGGGCGCGTCCTGACACGGCAGCAGCTTCGAGACACAGTTACATGTTCTCATTTGCTTCAAACAGAATTCATGGTGAGTTTAACAACATGCTTGAAATGAGGACTTTTGACATAAGTGGCACAACAGAAACTGTGGGGAAAAAATAATCGGGCAACACTTTCATGTCAAGGTACAAATCATTTCCAAAGGGCAGATTAGATAGTTTCAAGTTTTATGTTTCCGCACTGAAGACAGAGAAGTCAGTCAGTTATATCCGTGGATAATACAGATTCCTTTTGGTTTGAAGTCCCATCATAGATGGGCTAAGTATTATAATAGAGCTCCACTGCAAACAGTCAGAACTGTAACACTGTGACAGTTTCAAAGAGATCATAAGGGCTATGATGAAAACACAGTAATAATTGGAGATTTTGTTGTAAGCACCCCATGTATGTTTGCAATTTGAGCACTAAATTTTTAGTCACCGTAAATTATTTTTTTGGAGCAGATAGGGACACCCACAGTCCCTGTCCAAAAGGGACTTTTTTCCCAAGGTCAAAAAAACCTTTTACAAGCGTGCCATACAGCAACCTAATATACTCAAGACAAAAAACCCTGAAGTGTTTTACAAGTGTATTTATTAGTAAAAAGGGTAAGAATCTAAAATTAAGAAAATGGCCAGGTGGAAAAATGTTAGAGCAGAAAAACTCAGTGAGGGAAAACACATTACAACACATTACTTTAAGAAGACCTGAAAAAGTGTGGAATTGCAAAACACTGAAATGAAAGAAGCTGTCAGAAAAAAGGAGACACTTTTTACAAGGGAAATAGAAAAAAGCATAAACTGATGCTACTTGAATGTGAAAGCTGAGTCAGGCAGGGCAAAAAAGATTTTGGATTTAAAAAAATCATAACTTCATGTTTAAACAGATCAAAAACATGAAGCTTACTAAAGAATACAAGGATCAATTGATGATCAAAATGGTAGAAAAGTGACTTGGGGAATTTGAGTCAGTAGGTGAGAAGTGACTCCATTATTTGCATCTGCATTGACCCTAGAAGAAGTTAGGAAATTTCCTACATCTGTGACAGGGATAGGTTCAAGGAGGTCTCTTAGAGGTTCTATCTGATATTGAAGCATTAGTGGAAGGGATTCTATAACAAATCGGTAAAATTAATAAAAGTAAGCTAGTAGTCACCCAGGAATCTTAAAGGAGTCCATATATGCACTTACTGATGCATTAACTGGAGAGGTGTAATGTAGCAGTTGTGCTTCAGCAGCTGAGGAATCAGAGGGCCAGAGGTAGTAGTTTTTCAGAAGGGTTCTAGAATTGATCCAGAGAACTTTATGTCTAGAAATCTGATATCTAAATAAGAGAAACTGGAGGGAATTAAAATTAAACATGCCAGAGCATGTGATCCCTTATGTTTCATTTTGTTTCCAATTTGTGCATGTGAATCAATAGATGATGAGTGCCATCTTACGCTAAAAATAATTTTTCATTATGAATAATTGCATCCTGTGGAGCAGCCCTTTTACTTACCTTTAAAATCCAAGGTTTAGCATAAAAGTCATTTTCTTAAGAAATGTAAATCCCTCAGTTCTTCTACCAAAATGTGGACAGACAGTGTGTACAGAAAAAGTTACAATCATCCAGCATACTTTTATCACCACTTATGCCATAGGTTCTCTGCCATTCTGCTGCTTAGGCAGGAAAGTCAGAAAAAATAACTTCATCATGCTTAAGCCCCCTTGTTAGGAGACAGTTTGTACAGACAAATTGGCACCTCATAGAATCCTGTTTACCCAAATCGTCTCACACAGCAGTTGTGCACAGCTTTGGGGAGACAAGACTCACATTTTATTTGTCCCTCGGCGGGGCACAACATGGCTTTGGCCATTCAGTGGTTCCACAGAATTTTATTGAAAAGGTCATGACTTGTCTATTCTGTTTTTAAACAAACAAACAAAGTGTTTTAAGATGAAGCTGTTGAACAGTATCTGTTTACTGTGTTCCTTGCTACAGATAATAGCTCAAGTAGGAACTTGAGGCATGCAGAAAACACAGTATATAACCCTCAGCCATTCTGCTCACACAGCTCATTTTAACTAGCTAAAGAAATACAGTAAGGCAGTCTCTTGGAATTATTAGTTCTCATGAAAAACTTCCAAATGTGAAAAAAGTCAAGAAATGTTCAAAGTTTTCAGTGGAAAATTAAAATGGGAGCAGTTTCAGGTTATTTTTAGTTCTTCAATTTTTTTTTCATTAACAATTAAAGGGACATTACTTAATTAAAGAGTATATTTACTCTTGGTTGGGAGAATATACCTGATTTGCAAGGAGGAAGAAACATAATTTGCCCAGCATATATGTTTCTTCTAGGAGCTTGAGTTGCTACTCTTCAAAGGACAAAATATGTCAAGTTGGTGACAGAAGATAAAATTCATTCCCAAAATACCCGAATGTCAAAAAATACAGTCCTGCATGGGAAAATGGCTGATCATTAAATTTATAAAATTAGGTCCTCATAAAAATGGAGGGATGAGTATAATGACTACCTGCCTGAATTTTCCTAAATTTTGGCACATTTTCTTGAACGCTTTCAGAGATCCAAATCATACATCTTCAAGTATATGAACAGCATTTAAAACTTAATGTGATCCAGAATAGCTGCTATTAGAAGGTAACACTCAGAGAGGGAAACCAGCCCGTGAACAATATGCATATGCATCTATAATTGCATGCAAGTGACTGAGCACAGGAATATGTGCAGTTCATGCATTATTTGCAATTATTTAATTGAATATATTTGTTTAATCAAAAAATTGTATATATATATTGGCTATACAGCTATAGAGTTTGTATACTGTTTGCACATGTTCCTGCTATTTGCAGTCTGCTGGGCTTATTTGCTCCCCTGTTAGCAGGAATGTTATCACCATATTATCCTGATCTTTTTTTTTTTTCTGGAATAATCTCTTTTTTCTCACAGCCAGTTTCAGAATAAGTGACTTGTCTGTGGCTGTGATCCACAGTGTATTGTCAGATTTCTGTCTGTGCCCTTGGGCTCACAAGTACTTACTACTGGGAGGAGACCACTGATTAGAAAGTGTTTACAGGATGTAAGTGATTAATGTTATTAATGGTCCTGGTTGGCCCAAAGACATGTGTTTCTGTTTTCAACTTGGTGGTGTTTTTGCATCTGTCAGTAACTTGCCAAATGATGAACAATTTAAAAATTTCAGCAGGCATAGTAAGGGAGACAGCCAGGCATCTGGAAGACCCTCACTGACCACCATCACTTGGACAGGCAGAGGACTCTTCCTCATGCATCTTTTTCCAGTCTCTGTAGAAGACAGACAGAGATTCCATAAAGCACAACTTTAGTGTCTTGCTCTCTCTCACTTGGTGCATAGTTTAGCACGAAAACCTTTCAGAGGCCATGTATTGGTGGTGTTTGTACTAGGCCAGAACTAAGCTAGGGAAGCTTTAGGTCAGCCAGGTGGAACAACTCGGAGCCCAAGGGCCAAGGGTAAGAGTCTCAGACAGAGGTCACCATTGGGAAGCGGTAGAAGTCAGAGGTGAGCATGAGGAGGGTATGGGAGCTCATTTTGTAGTTTTGTGGATAAGGAAGCAGCATTAGATGCAGGACAGAGGTGAGGTGGTTTGACCTGAGGTAGTGGGGATGAGATTTATGCAAGAACGAAGTCTTAGAAGTGAGAAGATCCTGAGGTTAGGACGGCCGTCATACAGATGGCAGTACAGCAATCCGTGAAAGGATTGGGTGAAGTACCTGCAAGGAAGGTGTGTCTTAGCAGGAACTCTTTGGCTGGCCTGACACAGCAAATCATTCTTTTGAGTAGCCAGCTGAAGACCAAGAAGAGATCAAGGAAGACACTGAATGAGGGAGAGGGGAAGAATAAATAGGGTCCATGAAATGCATGGACACAAGGCAGAGAAGGTAGAAAAATAAAAATCAACACAGATGCAACGTCGCATAGGAAGATGCTCAGAAGCCAAGTCAGGAAGTGGAGACAAATCACAGCATTTTAGTATGACCCATCTAAATTTTACTTAACTTTGTCATCTCTTCAAGCAGTAAAGTGAGAGGGTAGCTTCCCCTGCTTGGTGAACCCATGTAAAAATCTGCTGTTGGGTGCATGCTTGGCAAGCTGTTAGAGGCCTCATCCCTGTTCCTTTAAAAAAAAAACCCTGCAGAGGTCAGTCATGCTGGGCAGGACCAGAGCTCCTGTCTGAGGGACAGGGACCATGCATCTCTTCTGTACAAAAGTACTGGGCAGGCTTGCACCTCTAGAGTAGAAACCAAGTCATTTTGGAGGAAAATCCTTAAGTAAATTTTCCAGTGATGCTAGTCAACAGATCCTCCTCATGTTCCTGTGTGACCCTAAGAAGCAACTACATAATATGCCGCTGTCTCTTAGGCTAAATGTCCCAGACTAGCATAATGTTTCCAAGTCTCTAGTTATGACTGTTCTTTTAAGAAGTATTAATTTAGTGAAGATTGAACTCCAGCTTACTCTAAGGTAATTTAAATAATGGCGGCCAAAAAAAAATTAGCATAAAAGTGAAGATTTAAGTAAACTGAAGCATTTTTGATGTGATTTTGCCAGATTATTTCAGTTGATAAAACATCCCCCACAAGCATGAGAAAAACAAACAATCCCTGCGTATTTCATCCTGCCATTTGAAAAGGGTTGGTTTTACTCAACTGTAGAAACATTGTTTCAGGACCTCAAAATCAAAATTGTTCTTACTCTCCCTTAAACCAAGTTAATTATTTTGTTCAATGCAAATTTTTCAGATTTTTACTTTTTATGGTAACAAACACTTTGAAAAATAGTATGTTTAAGTTTATGAGGAGTTTATAATTTGTGTATTTTTGAAACTTAAAGGAAACTGCCACATTAGTTGCTTGCACATCTGCACTGTAAATCAGTCACTAAAAGATGAAAATGAGAAGCAAAAGAAATTCAGATTTCTATTACTTTTGAGTCTGAATGCAAAAGACTAAGGCACTTCATTCTAGTGGTTTAAATAAAAGGCAAGTGATTTCTTTGAATTTAATTGTTAAGGGCTTAGCACAATTTTTTTTTTAAAGTTTGCCATACATTAATATTTAATTATTTTTAAAGTTCCTCTCCCAGTTATGTAAAGTATTGCTCTTTTTTGTTACAGTACTGTACTTTTGAACTCCACTTTTCTGGAATTATAGTGCATTTTAACTTTGGTCCTAATCCCATAAAAACTTTATTTTTAATAATTCATCAGGAGTGTTCCTCGGAAGTCACCCCTTCAATATGCAATTCCCTGTGTTTATTAAAGGAAGGGTGTTGACAGGCTTGAGGTGGGAACCACTTTTTTCCTTAATAACTTTGATGTTAAGAGACAGTTGTGTAACAGCAGATGGCCTTCTGGTGATAATTTCCTGCACGGCTCCTTTGGAAACATCAGTCTGATTTAATTTATTTTTTATAGGAAATACCAATGAATTTTGTGGATCCCAAAGAAATTGACATCCCGAGTCATGGAACTAAAAACCGCTACAAAACAATTTTGCCAAGTAAGTGAGCTAGCCCGTGGTTTTCTACTATGACATTTAGTCCTGCTTTGAGAATGTATTGCTGTGAAAATCTACCTGTCTTTATATTTGCTTGATGTGCACCCATTCATACTTGTATTTATAATCCATGTAGAAAGATAACAGAAGCCCAGTGCTGTAGGACTGGCAAAGGCAGAACTCTCACTGGATGCCTTAGTAGGTACACAGGTTGGCAGCATCCCAGCCGTGTACTGAAGGGCAAGCCTGGCTTATGCTGATTTTCTCTGAAAGGCAGCTCAGGCAGATGGGGAGAGTGAGGTCTGCCATGCCTTGCAGTAGCTCCTCGTCATAGCCCAAACCATCTTGCAGTCACTGAATTCCCTCTGGTTGGGTCAAGGTACTTGGGACTAAAAAAACCCTGACTACAAAAAGCACGTGCAACCTATCTTGTCTTGCAGTGAGCTTCTATCTTTAAAGGTCCTCTGAGGATTGCTTTTTTTTCTTCTCATGTACTAAACTGTATCTGTGGAAATCTGTTTACATTCCTACAGTGTTCCTCTTCATTGCTCTTAACTTGTTGCTGCCTTGCTATACTGCTTCTGTATTTTCATTGGCCCAAATTCATATTCAATTGCTTTGTTAAAATTGGAGGTGATTGAAAACTTTTCAGTGGAATAGTTTTCTTTCAAAATACATGTTTCTCTGAAATGCAGCTATTTTCATTACATTTGTTGGTGGATAACAAGATATTCTGTTTCTCTTTTATTAAACATTTTGTTTTGTGTTCTGTTTCAAAACAGGTTGCAGAAGTTTTAACATTACACTAAATATAGACATGAATAGTTGAGGTTTTATAATTTTTGACATCACCAAAATGAAACAGTTCAGTGATTCAAAATATTACAGAACATTCCCACAGAAAAATGTAAATCATTTGCTTAGGTTTGGAATGAAGAATACTTTTAAAAGGAAAGCATATCGTATCAACTAGAAATATGCTTTCTAAACATCTCTAGAATATCCTTGCAGGCCTATGTTATATTATAGTCATTCAAATTCACACATCTTAAATTATGAAGTTTCTCTCACCAAACCTGAAAATTTGTTCATATCACACCAAGGCCTTGCAGTCAAACTAATGAAAACTGATGGCCTTCAGCCTCTAGATTAACTCAGAAATGTGATATGTAGCTGGGAAAAAAGCTTGTGTGGAGTCCTTGCTTCTCTTCAGCCTCCAGTAAAATTTTCATTGTGTTCAAGGTTAGTTTATCTATTGCAACCAATAGCTGTGTGCATCCAAGTCAAGAAATACTGAAAGGAATTAAAGACAAAAGGTAACTGAATGCAAGTTAGATACCAACAATCAGACAATTCAGCATCCCTTAGTCTGGCCCAGTGTCAACAGGATATACATGGAGGGTGAAATCCTGACCCCTTTGATGGCAGCAGGACTTTTGCCATCAGCTGCAGTGGAGACAAGACTTCACCAGTCCCCCTCTCCCTAACTGGCAGATTTTTGGAAGGAGTTCTCCCTTCCCATAGCATCTCATGTCCAGGCTGCCCCACCTACCATAAGGTTCACCTCCAGCAATGCCTTGCAAATGCAATGAGTCCAGTTTCTCTGTAGCATGTGTTTTGAATTGGGACACAACAGCTGGGCTGTGTTTGATGCTGATGAGCTTTGAGAACCAGCTTGCCTGTGTGTCTTCACCTCCAGTTAGCCAGGATCTGCCGCTAGCCCCACAGCACATTTTCAATCCCAGTACACTGCTGGTGTGCACCACAGCTGCCCACTCACAGGCACTTTGTAACTGTCCTTGACAGAAATCAGAACGTTTGTTGTGTGTTAGCACCAGGTTTTTCCAAAGAAGATATTTTGAGGATTGAGGCACGTGCTTGTAATAAATATTCACACACCCCACATGCAGTCTGAGAGGGTTTGGAAATGATTTGAGTGATTAAATAGAACAGTTTTCCTGGTTTCCTGCTCAGATGATATCAACCCACTGCTTTGTACACCCACGTCAGCTTTTCCATTCCCAGCACTGGGTGCGTCTCCTGAATCAAGGCACATGTGATGACAAGTGACGTCCTAAAAATGCCCAGTCCTGCCAGCTCCACCCTCCGTGCTGTGGTGGATATTCTCATTTTCTAAGAGATAATTAATTCCATGACAGGGTGCATGAGGGCAGGTTTATGTTAGCAGATACCACCCAGGCAGATACACTCATGTGAAATACAGCTAATGCCTGTTGAAAATTATTCTATATGGAAAACTACAAAGTACAGGAGATGTTACATTTCTATGACAGATGTTTTAGTGGCAGTATAACATAGCCAACACTCTTATGCAAACACCAGGCTGCTGCTTTAAGGTCTCTAAATGTTATTTGCCTTACAATAATATTCTAATTCAACTACTGAGGGGCCAGTGTGGGATCAGAGTTGAGTGGCTAAGCAGTTCCTTAAGATCAGTGTTTCTCCATCCTTCCTCCTGACTGTGAGCCCACCCATAGGTCCTGTTAAACCCTGCTCTGTATCTTTAGCTGCATCCCCTCTGCCACCAGTCCACAGTATTTCTCACGCCCTCTGAGCAGGTTTCCAATCCTGCACACAGATTTCCCAGTTTCTCACCACAGCCACATTCCAGAATATATGGCAGAACAGCAGCCCTGCTGCTCATTCCTCATCCTCTTATTCCACATCTTCACCTTTGCCTGCTTGTCTCCTGCAGCCCCCACTACATGTCCCTGCAGCAGGACCTCAGCTTCCTACTATCTTCTCCTACATCTCCCACTACTTCTTCAGCCCTATATCTTTCCTACTTCCTGTCTCACTTCTCCATCTCAAACCAGAAGCAGAATTCCTGTGGTATTTCAGAGTATGTGTGGACTTTTGCTTACAGAGGAGCAAGTGGTTTAACACTATTCTGTGGCTATCTCTGTGTGTGCAACACATCCATATAGTTTACCATTCCCTGTCCCTCTCTGAAGACTAACCTTAAGTCAAAGATCTGCATGAAAACACCATGGGCAGAACGGCAGATTCACACTAACATGAAGATAGAAACCACCTAGGGGATCAGGCCCAGACATCCACAATCTGTTGTCTGAAATGCTTGTGCTAACACTAGCTCTGACATTCCAATAAAAACAAGGGGAAAGTTAAATCATATAATCAAAGCACTTTATTATGAAAGTATATAAACAGATACTGGAAAACCATTCTCTTGATGGTGAAATTTTTGAGCTCCCTTGCACTCTCCAGTCCTGACTACAAACAATCATAATGCTCCAGTTCTGCTCCCTAATGAAAACAGCAATGGAGTTCATGGAGTGAATGATTCTCCAGTATCCATGGCGGGAAGTTGTCCAGCACTGCTGCCATATAACCCTGCTTGTTCCCTGTACCAGGCACTCTCATGGAGGCAAGTTACAGTCCCTTTAATACCCTCCTATTCCTCCAATGTTATAAATGCAGGACAACTTTATTTTGTTAAAGGTGGAGTTAGAAGAAGCACCTTCTACTCTACTGAGAGAACTATTCCAAACTTCCTAGATACGTGGAAGAAACCAGCAGTAATTTTGTCTCAGTTAAAACTATAGAAGACATATTTTATTAGTAATTGTAAGTGCTTTGCAGCACCATTGCATTTTCAGATGCTTTACAGACATTAATGAATTCAACCTTGCCGTCAACATCTATCTTTCTGCTGTAGCTTCAGACTCCAAGACTTTACCATCCTTAAGGATAAGATTATTACCTCCAAGGTATTTGTCATTCAGGAGGAAGCTAATCACTTCCATTTGTGTCTGATGATTGCCTAGTGGCTCTGGATCTTTTGCATTGCTCAGGTTTTCCTCATCTCAGAGCTCAGCAGTTCTCTATTTCATAACTGATCATGATTGTTAATTTATAAAAGATTCCTGTTCAGAAGCAGTGTTTGTTTCATTGATTGGAGTTGGAAGGAGGTTTTAGAAATCATGAAGCTGATTTAGGTGCTCCCTAGTAACAGAGGGATTTATCTCAAGACATGGTAATTAAACTGGATGTTGAGTCTGCTTGGAAGAGGTTTTTTAAGGTAGGGGTCAAGTGACACCACAATCAGAGGCATTGTGTGAGCTAGAGGAAGTGGGTGTTTTTTCAAGGCGACGTAGCCTGAGGCATTTGTGGAAATGGCTAATAACCACTCTGTGCTGAAAAGAAATGAGAGGTTTCCTGTCCTCATATTGTTAAGGGAAAAAAAGCTCTAAGTGAAAAAAGTTAGGAAAGATAGTACAAAAATATTTTAACACAAGTTAATTAGGGTTCACATAGTGCTATTAACCACAGAAGATAAGACTTCTATGTGCACACTTTGAAGTCATGCAGTCATTTGCATATTTTAAGAAACATACTTTCAAAACATCATCCTAGGTTCTACAGAGGCTCCACTCCTGTCCAAGGTGCTCCTGTGACCTCCAGTGGGAAAAGGACATAAAGTATGTTTGGGATCATCCCTCCTCTTCCTTTGATTTGCAAAGGTTTATCTTAGGAACAGGATGAAAAGTCAAAAAAGAAATCCAGAAGCAACTCTGAAAATACTAGGTTTTGCTGCAGCATATGTATATATATCATTTATATATTTTTTTATGTAAACAGCAGGGCCACACACTAAACAGTGTTTTCTTATCTCTTTCCAGCTCAGTGCCAACGTATGTATCATTAAACACATCACCTATATTGCACTCAGCAGAGGAGCTACCCAGAGACTATTTCCAAACCAATATGTATCTGTATACAGTCAAAACCCCCCAGTGATTATTTAAATAAGTATTTAAGCAAATTTCCAGAAGAAATATTTTTCAGCATAGAAATATTTCTATATCATTTTGTTAGGGGTAGAATATTTTTTCAGACAAAGTGTGAAGAAAGTCAAAGTGTGTCCCTAGAAAGCCACAACATGGGCATCTTGCTCCCTGTCTGCTTCCCCCTTTCTGTCACATAGTATACTTGAGAATATACTGCTTTAATTGCAAAATATATTGGGGGGTGGCAAGGCAGGGGCGTGTCACATCATCACAAATGAAGAAGCAAAACCTTTCTTTCCAGGAGGGATTTAATAAGCCCCAGCTCTTTACTCAATAGAACTGGTCCCCACTCCATTCTAGAGCATCCAAGACTAAAAACAAGAGTGTTAAAGAAAATGTTCTTATATTTTGGCATTGTGTCTCCAGTCCAGCACACATGAATTGTCACAAATTGTGTCAGATGAGGACACAGGACTGAAGGGAAGAATATGGATTTCCTAGTCTAGCCCCTTACAGTGAACTTAAATTGATATAAAACACATATTTTATTTCATCCCAGGCAGAGGAATCTTTTCTTAATTTAAATCCAACTGTCCAGTGCAGTCACTGAACACTACAGCTTCAGCTGAACGTACCACAGTCAAGTTCAAAGGGCTTGGTATAATTATGAACCATTGTACAGTGATAGGACAGAGGTTTCAGGGACAGTCTAGAGAGGCCAGCTTGATAGGCAGCACGGGCAGACTTGACCTCGCTGAGCATTGCCTGGGCCTGACCGTGTTGCTTCAGTGCCCACAGCTCACTGAGATGGTTCTGTACAGCCCAGCATTGTGCAGTACAGGGGTACCTTAGTTACATGTGATGATCCTTTGCAGAGGGAACAATTTGGTGCATAATTCTTTACGGCTTGACAACCCCAAATAACAGTAGGCGTTTTTTTTTAACTTCAGAAAGTCTTTGATTCTCTTTAGAAGTCTTCTAACTGTGGGTTTTCTTATTAATTTCCATCTTCCTTGTGCTCTTAGATCCTCTAAGCAGAGTGTATTTGAAACCAAAAAATCCATCTGACTCCTTGAGTACCTACATAAATGCTAACTACATTAGGGTAAGTAAATGTACCCTCTACATGTACTTTTGAGAAAATATTTTATTTGTCATGTGAATAGGTGACTTTGCCAAGGTGCCACTTACTTTATTCCTACCCATCTTCACTGAGAATTCCAAATCTTTTTGTCTACATATGTGTGATAGAAATGGTTTCGTGAGCCATTTGTAGCAAAGACCACATAGTCATGAATGTACAAAAATGGTTGTAATAAAAAAAAATCAAATCGTTTATAAAAAGCATTGAGAAGCACATGCATTACTGTCTGTTTACTTTGGTATTTACTGTTTCATATTGACCTACTGCCTTATAGCAAACAAAAGAGGGTTACCTTTCAGCAATGAGACATACCAGTATTTTCAAGACACCAATTGATAGTCCTGAAATCAACAGTTAAGTAATTAAATGAATACTGTAACAAGTTTGTGAAAAGGAACATAAACATACGTTAAATATACACCTGTGCCCACAACACAGCCATTCACATTTTACTCCCTGTACTGGTCACATGACACAATGACATAACCAGCATGAACCCTGTTAGAAAGCAGTATTTTAAGTGTCAGGTATGCTGTAGTCCTTGATCACACACACAGACATTCACACCCACACACAGAGCTTTCTTGAACTCATGACAGAGTACATGCTGAATAGACTACGAAGAAACTACTTCAATCATATTTTAGGAGTGTAGTCCTCTACCTGCAAAACTTAATGTTTTCTTTAGAGTTATTGTCCAGACCCTCAGCTGGAATAAAGGTAATAGTGCAATGAAAATTTGCCCACAGAATTCTACAGTAATGTTGCTTCTTTAATTAACAGTACATTAATATGTAGGTACACAGCACCATGCCCCTTACCCCGCCTCACTTTGCATCCTGTACTTTCAGCATTTCTTATGAAGACATTGTCATGTAGCTGAGCAGAGTGGTTCTATTTGGACAGCAATAACATCATATCCAAGAACCAGGCCATATGTTGAGTCCTCTGAAGTCTCCCTTTTCCCTATGCCACCAGCCTTCACTCTTTCATATGGTGATTCCTCCTGCTACTAACACCAGTTGAACTGTCAGAAACTTTGGAAAAAAATGCAACCCAGCAATGAAATGAAATTTCACATCCATGTACACAAAATCATTGGTCTTGCTGGGATCCTGACAGACCTGTTTTGGAAAAAGTATGTTCAGGCAGATGGGTGAGTGGCAGGAGGACAGCTTGTGGCAGCTGAGGATTATCCCACTGGTTCATGTGATGAGTAACAGCTGTCATGGAGAAAGGCTCCCAAAAAGAAGACCCAAGGCTAGAGGCTCCCACACTACCTTGTGCTGTTCTCATTCATTCATTCCTTTCAGACATTGCTAGTCTCTCTCCTGCCTTACTGTTGGGCACTCTGTCACTGCACAAAATCATAACTTTTCCTTTTCACACAAAAAATAAAAATGTATGTCTTGTTTTTCCCATTTCTTCTTGTCTTTCCCTCTCTTCTACTTCCCCAGTGTTTGCCTGACCTTTCTTTGACCTCCTGAATGCTCGTATGTCTTGGGACTCCCTATACTCCCCATATATGTTGTCCTTCCTATAAAGTCTCATAAAGGCATTTCTCCCATAGAAAACATGTATAGCAGAGTCTTTGCCTCCGTAAGCAATCATGTATTTTAAAGTTTTTCCAGTCATGAATTTTTGTAGATAGCAGTTTTATAGTTCTTCTTTTCTCTCCTGTGGCTTGTTGACTATAAAATGGCTTGTGAACACTGCTGCAATTTAAATTATAGATTGAAGTACCACTGGATGAGGAAAGTCCCAACAACTTGAAGAATGGAGTTAGCTAAAATAAACCAAGTAAGCAGGGAAATTTGAGAGGACTTGTTGTATTCTCAGGACCATTTAAGTTCATCAAATCGGTTTCCAGAGAAAAAACTGTTCTACTGAAAAATTTCTGATCTGCTCTACTTTTAGTTGTAACTTCTTTCAGTTCAAATATTTATTTTATTTCAGATTAATTTTTCTGCTCTTTCTTTCTGCTCTTTTAGTCACCTGCAATATTGATTGATCACATGAATTTAAAGTAAATCCTTTTGTGTCTCTTTCTAAACCAGGGATATGGAGGTAAAGAGAAGGCTTTCATTGCAACTCAGGGACCCATGATTAACACCGTGAATGATTTCTGGCAGATGGTTTGGCAAGAAGACAGCCCTGTCATTGTTATGATCACAAAGCTGAAAGAAAAAAATGAGGTAGGACAACTAGCCAAACTGAGAAATTATTCCTATGGCTGCATACTATAGAAGGGTCTTCAGAAGATACGGAAGGAAGCTAGCAGATAAATGATTCTTAAATATTCTGTTAATAAGATATATGAAAAACAATGAGGGGGTAGCCAAATACACCAAGTGCAATAGGACAGCCATCACAAGCCATTATGTATTAAAAAAAGAATTTCATTTTCTAGATCTGTGCTCCTGGGTTCCTAGTTTTTAAAGAAATACCTCATTTATCTGTTGGTCACCTCTGTACTTCCTTTTACTTTCTGGTATATAATGACTAGATGGTTAATGTTATGATTAGTGGTTTCCTGACATGGCTGAAGTTTGCATTTTGCTATAATGTCAGGGATTTAATCCATTCCCAATGTTACAAATCTTCTGGACCATCCCAGAGGTACAGTTTGGACTCCCAGATGCCAACACTACAGAGGAATTTAGACAGAATGGAAATAATAGTATTTACCTTGGCATCAATTAGATTTGACAGTTGCATTTGTGGCTAATGGCCAACTAACTGCCTGTTATGCATTCCATGACTTTTGCATCAATTCCCGACTATATCTTCAATATCTTTATTTAGTAATCATGTAAATTTTTGTTAGGCTTTCCTTGCCAGAGTCCATATTTCTGACTACCAAAAACAAGGAACAAAAATCACTCTCCCATGCAGAAGGCCAACACAAAACCTGTTCTGGAAGACTCAATGTTAAAGTGGTTTACAGGGCTTGTGCACAAGAGAGAGTCAGAAATAAAGGAGATGGACTTTTTTCTTGAGTCCAGACTTAGTAATGATTCCCATCTCCAGGTACGTTCCTCAATTAAGTCTCAGCACATTGTCACGTAAGCACCAGGGCTGTATTTCCCCTGCTACACTCACACTCCTGCTATTCAAACTCAGATGCATGATGGTAGAGCAACAGAGTTTATTCAGGCAAAGTTTCTACTCTGAGTCATCAAGGAGCAAGAGTCTGAGTGCATTCCCAGGGCTCAAACTCACCGCTCCATTTAAATGTGCACTCAGTAGACATACTCTTCTTTCTTCTGGCCTTTACTGTTGCTTCACTCTTTCTCAGCATGAGTTTGGACTTCTAACATGAATTTAAAATCCAGGGGATTTTAAGAAACTGTATATGAAAAGTGGGTTGGTCCTGTAAAATGTCCCAAGACCTGTTCCCAAGCCAGGTGCCATTTGCACTGGACTGTTCAAAGAGGTGTTCAGAATCCCACATTTAGGATTAATCATGAAAGCATAGCAAGCATGAAAGCATAGGACAAGGCTAATAGACCAAAAGAGTAAGTATTTTACCGAGGAAATGCTGACTGTTTAAACACTCACATCTGACACTGTGTAAGAAGAATGACTTGAAAGAAGTGCCCAGTGGTTTTCATCATGTCAGGAAGCTCTGTGTTTACCTGAGTTGTGCAGGCTCTAGGCAGTGGTGTTTATCGGCATTGTTGTGCCTGGCAATGGTAGTTTCCTCCGCATAGAAACGGTGAGGAATCTCAAGTTGTTCCCAGGCTTTATAGAGAGGCTGTGTTTGTGCAAGCTGTCCTGTCTAGAAACCTTAGGAGCTCTCCCACTGTCAGCAGGTTCCTCCTGAAACCTTGCTTGCTGTTGAAAAGAAAGCAGACTCTTATTAACCATTCTCAGCATATTATCTTCGCTGTTAAAATATTTGCTCTCTACAGAGAAGGCAAAAACAGATCTTATTTAGCATAATAGCACTTGGTATTCTTTTCCTTTCTGGTGTCTGCTTTATTTCCATCATTTTCAGGGAGGTACATCTGCAGTACACAGACATAAAAATACGTTCATATCTGCAAGCATATTTATCCACTCATCCACATGCACCCCAGAACAAATAAACCTCCATAACTGATTTTTATTTATAGACCACATTCCTCAGTTGGTATAACACCAATCAGCATTACTGGGGACCAGGCTGCCATAGGGACAGTTCTGGCAAGTTGGAAACATTGACTGTGATAAATCACAGGTGCCAGCCCCAGACTGAGGCAGGGCCAGATCCTCTCAGTTATGGAGATCCACCTTAGGAGCAGTCCCATGAAGCTTGGCACACAATGGGCATGGGATAGGGTATGCCAGGAGATAGGAGAGGGAATGGAAGGAAGCCCAAGCCTGCAGCCCTGTAGCAGGGGGAAGGACAAAGGCTGAAATCAATCGAAAGTCATGTGAGAGAGTGTTTCTTGTATAAACTTCCTGTTTGTCAGGAGATGTTTAGTTGAGGGTGGAGCAGGGCCGTGTTTGGATGTTTCTGATAAATACTGTGTGCAGTGAGTTTTTACTGCTTGCACACATGAGGCTGGACACCAGACTCCTCATCCATTATATCTGATGCTTGAACAGGTTTAAAATATACCAAGTAGAGAAGAATCTTTTATGTCCAAGTAACAGCTTGAGGCAGTTTGATTTTTTTTATTACAGTCCTGAGGTTTTATATATTATTTTCTGTATATCTGATAACTTTATCCCTCCTACTGCCACCTTTTTCCCTATTTTCAGTTAACTTTCAAAAACACGTTAATTCTCCACTCTTTAGAAGTGCTTGCATCAGCTTGTCCCACCTGTATTTTCAAGGCTATTTTTAAAGCAGCAACAGTATTTTTAAAAATGCACAGCAACAGTGTTAAAAATAATCCATTGTATCTCACTAAATGTAGACAGGCTGTTAAAATGAAAGTTATTTTAATGAACAGTCACATTTCATTGTCCACCCAGCACAAGTTGCCAATTCTAGTTCTGGGAAAGAGTCAAGAAAAACACTCTTCTGGAGTGCCTGAAGGCTTTGTAGTGAGTATTGCATGCTCACATTTATCAAGAAGTCTCAGGAGTTTACTCAGCTATTGTTGATTGTCAGGGCACAATTGTGTATTTAGACTTTTCTTTTTCCCATATTAGCACTGAAAACTACACTCCCAGGGAGGGGCATGAACTGCAGATCTAGCAGATGATTGTAACTATATGTGTCACATGAGTAGACTGTGGAACTTGTGAACACTCTTTTTTGTACAAATTTCTGAGTATTTTATTGCCATTCTTGATCTCTTCGGGGAGACAGCAAATTTAGGATGTTCGAGTAGTTCTGCAAAAGACAGGATTTGAATGAAACCAGTCAGAATGGCCAGCATTATTTCAGGAAATGTGGCTTTCACACACTTACACTATTAAGGTAATGAGCATCTATTTTTAGAAAAGTATTTATACAATTGAGGTGATTCAGTTCAATCCACTATTGGGTTATTGAGTAGCAACTTAAATATCACACTTGGTGGTAAAGCCTTGCATTTCACAGATTGTTTTTCTGGATCATTTTTAGCAGTATTTACTGGAAGTTATGCTTTATGGCAATTAATTATATTAAAGGGATTGTTTCATTTTGCTGCATAATGTAGGCTACTGTCTATCTACATGTACACCAGTTGCTTCAGCAAGAGTTTGTGAGAAAATACAGATGAGGTCTTTCTGGGATTCCTATTATTGGGGTTTGGGGGGGTTTTTGTTTGTTTGTTTATTTGGTTGGTTGGTTGGTTGGTTGGGTTTTTTTACCTGNTTCAATATCTTTATTTAGTAATCATGTAAATTTTTGTTAGGCTTTCCTTGCCAGAGTCCATATTTCTGACTACCAAAAACAAGGAACAAAAATCACTCTCCCATGCAGAAGGCCAACACAAAACCTGTTCTGGAAGACTCAATGTTAAAGTGGTTTACAGGGCTTGTGCACAAGAGAGAGTCAGAAATAAAGGAGATGGACTTTTTTCTTGAGTCCAGACTTAGTAATGATTCCCATCTCCAGCTACGTTCCTCAATTAAGTCTCAGCACATTGCCACGTAAGCACCAGGGCTGTATTTCCCCTGCTACACTCACACTCCTGCTATTCAAACTCAGATGCATGATGGTAGAGCAACAGAGTTTATTCAGGCAAAGTTTCTACTCTGAGTCATCAAGGAGCAAGAGTCTGAGTGCATTCCCAGGGCTCAAACTCACCGCTCCATTTAAATGTGCACTCAGTAGACATACTCTTCTTTCTTCTGGCCTTTACTGTTGCTTCACTCTTTCTCAGCATGAGTTTGGACTTCTAACATGAATTTAAAATCCAGGGGATTTTAAGAAACTGTATATGAAAAGTGGGTTGGTCCTGTAAAATGTCCCAAGACCTGTTCCCAAACCAGGTGCCATTTGCATTGGACTGTTCAAAGAGGTGTTCAGAATGCCACATTTAGGATTAATCATGAAAGCATAGCAAGCATGAAAGCATAGGACAAGGCTAATAGACCAAAAGAGTAAGTATTTTACCGAGGAAATGCTGACTGTTTAAACACTCACATCTGACACTGTGTAAGAAGAATGACTTGAAAGAAGTGCCCAGTGGTTTTCATCATGTCAGGAAGCTCTGTGTTTACCTGAGTTGTGCAGGCTCTAGGCAGTGGTGTTTATCGGCATTGTTGTGCCTGGCAATGGTAGTTTCCTCCGCATAGAAACGGTGAGGAATCTCAAGTTGTTCCCAGGCTTTATAGAGAGGCTGTGTTTGTGCAAGCTGTCCTGTCTAGAAACCTTAGGAGCTCTCCCACTGTCAGCAGGTTCCTCCTGAAACCTTGCTTGCTGTTGAAAAGAAAGCAGACTCTTATTAACCATTCTCAGCATATTATCTTCGCTGTTAAAATATTTGCTCTCTACAGAGAAGGCAAAAACAGATCTTATTTAGCATAATAGCACTTGGTATTCTTTTCCTTTCTGGTGTCTGCTTTATTTCCATCATTTTCAGGGAGGTACATCTGCAGTACACAGACATAAAAATACGTTCATATCTGCAAGCATATTTATCCACTCATCCACATGCACCCCAGAACAAATAAACCTCCATAACTGATTTTTATTTATAGACCACATTCCTCAGTTGGTATAACACCAATCAGCCTCCATTTGAGCTGTGATGTACTGTAATGTATGAAGTAATGTATAATGAAGGAGCTCTCAAATGAGAGATACATGAAAAATCTTCATCTCAACAATAAATTAATTTATTTTGCATAAGAAAAATTATTTGGGACAGTAGTGTCCTAGTTCAAGATATTGATGTAACAAATTTGCATTAGCGATGGGAATTGTGTGAAATGATGATGTATAAACGTTTCTATAGAGTTACTTCCATGTATCAGATGAAAAAATGGTTTAGACTTGCTGTGCTAAGTATGAGTTTTTGCAAGATGAATGAAGATATGAGTGTAGAGTGGTGAGCAAAACATTTATTTCAGCTGTACAAAGAAAATATGCAGAATTTGTAAAACCTGTCCTCAAAACTGCACAATGTCTGAACAAACTGAAAATCTACCTGTGCAAGGAAAGTCCACAGCAAAGGAGTTTCTGCCTGAATAACTGGTGAGAAACTTGAAAACTAGCCCATGGCTTTGGGGTTAGTATGAGGAAAAACACATCTCATCTAGTGATCTACGTACCCTCTGTGGTCACTGAAGACCAGTAGTCACCTCCAGAAGGTGATCCATCCCACTTTGAGAGAATGACATAAATCACTAACTGAAGGTGTCCATCTCTAATTCTGTACTAATATTCTAGGACACAGTCCTCCAAAGCTTTACACGCAAGGCACATACAATTTTCATATATTACTGAGTTTAGTCAGAACAACTGAGCAGTGGAATTTAGATAAATATGTGGAGTGCAAGAATGTCACAGACATATATATATATTATTTCATACAGAAGTTTATAGACTTCTGTTGTATCAGCTGATTTTTGTCATTGAGCTATGTTCTACATCAAAAATAAGCATTTATTCTGCCTTCAAAACTTACTAGCAACATTACCTGTTAAACAGGAAACATATTTTTGGAAGTGTAAGTAAAGAATCTTATACAGCATTCTGCAAGAAGAGAGAACTAATTCTGCCTGATGCATCAGATTACTCAGATAATGGAAATCTTGTTGTCAGTAATTATCTAGGACAATCTTGTTAACTCACTGTTCAAAGTTCACTGGTCTATATATGGTCTACCCTTACACATATACAGCCAAGAAGATTTTGGAATTCAGAAATCCTACCTTTTACAGACTTCACATAAGCCTCTTTGAAGATGACTTGAGTATTGGTACCATAGATAGGTTTTGGAAGAACTTAGGAAGATTTGGTGCCAACTGTGAGAATTTCAGTATATCCTGCAAGGTCTCTTAAAGTGTACTTCTCATGCTTGAGTTAGTAGTGACAGTAAATAGAGGCAGGAGTAAAAAGGGATTCTGGAATTGAAGCTTTGCTGTTATTATTTTTCACTGTTGTGTTATTGGGATGTTTAATGTGTAAATTTATAGGCATAGCTATATGGAGAAATACCCCAGAAGCAGAGTTGTAGTAAAGCAACTGCACAAATATTTCAGAATTGTTAAACTAATTTTGTGCAGGGTCCAAGTCCAGAGAATGTAAAGGCAGTAAATACCATGTCACCATGTCAGCCGTCCTCCATTCGGCATTACTGGGGACCAGGCTGCCATAGGGACAGTTCTGGCAAGTTGGAAACATTGACTGTGATAAATCACAGGTGCCAGCCCCAGACTGAGGCAGGGCCAGATCCTCTCAGTTATGGAGATCCACCTTAGGAGCAGTCCCATGAAGCTTGGCACACAATGGGCATGGGATAGGGTATGCCAGGAGATAGGAGAGGGAATGGAAGGAAGCCCAAGCCTGCAGCCCTGTAGCAGGGGGAAGGACAAAGGCTGAAATCAATTGAAAGTCATGTGAGAGAGTGTTTCTTGTATAAACTTCCTGTTTGTCAGGAGATGTTTAGTTGAGGGTGGAGCAGGGCCGTGTTTGGATGTTTCTGATAAATACTGTGTGCAGTGAGTTTTTACTGCTTGCACACATGAGGCTGGACACCAGACTCCTCATCCATTATATCTGATGCTTGAACAGGTTTAAAATATACCAAGCAGAGAAGAATCTTTTATGTCCAAGTAACAGCTTGAGGCAGTTTGATTTTTTTTATTACAGTCCTGAGGTTTTATATATTATTTTCTGTATATCTGATAACTTTATCCCTCCTACTGCCATCTTTTTCCCTATTTTCAGTTAACTTTCAAAAACACGTTAATTCTCCACTCTTTAGAAGTGCTTGCATCAGCTTGTCCCACCTGTATTTTCAAGGCTATTTTTAAAAATGCACAGCAACAGTGTTAAAAATAATCCATTGTATCTCACTAAATGTAGACAGGCTGTTAAAATGAAAGTTATTTTAATGAACAGTCACATTTCATTGTCCACCCAGCACAAGTTGCCAATTCTAGTTCTGGGAAAGAGTCAAGAAAAACACTCTTCTGGAGTGCCTGAAGGCTTTGTAGTGAGTATTGCATGCTCACATTTATCAAGAAGTCTCAGGAGTTTACTCAGCTATTGTTGATTGTCAGGGCACAATTGTGTATTTAGACTTTTCTTTTTCCCATATTAGCACTGAAAACTACACTCCCAGGGAGGGGCATGAACTGCAGATCTAGCAGATGATTGTAACTATATGTGTCACATGAGTAGACTGTGGAACTTGTGAACACTCTTTTTTGTACAAATTTCTGAGTATTTTATTGCCATTCTTGATCTCTTCGGGGAGACAGCAAATTTAGGATGTTCGAGTAGTTCTGCAAAAGACAGGATTTGAATGAAACCAGTCAGAATGGCCAGCATTATTTCAGGAAATGTGGCTTTCACACACTTACACTATTAAGGTAATGAGCATCTATTTTTAGAAAAGTATTTATACAATTGAGGTGATTCAGTTCAATCCACTATTGGGTTATTGAGTAGCAACTTAAATATCACACTTGGTGGTAAAGCCTTGCATTTCACAGATTGTTTTTCTGGATCATTTTTAGCAGTATTTACTGGAAGTTATGCTTTATGGCAATTAATTATATTAAAGGGATTGTTTCATTTTGCTGCATAATGTAGGCTACTGTCTATCTACATGTACACCAGTTGCTTCAGCAAGAGTTTGTGAGAAAATACAGATGAGGTCTTTCTGGGATTCCTATTATTGGGGTTTGGGGGGGTTTTGTTTGTTTGTTTATTTGGTTGGTTGGTTGGTTGGGTTTTTATACCTGTGTATTGGATATTAAAACAGAAGGTTTCCTTTAAATGTAGAGGTGTCTTTTTATTTAATGAATGAGTTGGACTGGGCAGCATTATTTCAGAAAATGTGGCTTTCAAATACCTTGCATTCTTAAGGGAATAAGCATCCATTTCTAGAGAAGTATTTATACAACAGAGATATCTGTTTTCATATAGCCTATGGAGATACTGTAATTGAAATAAATACTGAATACTTGAAGATAAGTGAACTATTGCAGGGGAAAAATAAAATTGTTTACTTTGTAAATACTATTTCTTCATCTCCTTTTTAGTAGATGTTAGATAAATTTCTGAAATACTGTAACACTATTGATTCATTGAGAATTCTGCATACAATTTTGTGTAGCTCTAGCAAGACTAAAGAATTTTTTTAACACTATTTCCAGAAAGTTATATAGTAAAACACCTCAGGTTCTTCAAAATACTTTAACATGCACATTAAGTCCAATTGAGTTTAGTAAGGTCTAAGGACACATTTACATGCTTTCTTGTATCAGGGCTCAGGACAGTAAATAGGATAAAAAGTCATGTGAGCAGAGGATCTCTTGCTCAGAAGGAAATCCTATTTGGAAAGACAAACTTTCAAAAGTTGAATTTTAGAGTTTTCTAGGAAAAAAATCTTTAATTTTGAATGTGGAAAATAATTTCTTAAAAGCTTCACTGAGCTTTTAAGAATGAAAACAAGCTGTGCAAATTGTTCTGTGGAAGAGATCTATACTGTAAAACTCAGATCCTGAAAACCAGGCCTAAGTAATTCAGTAAGAACTCTGCAAAATCTTATTTAGGAATACTTCTGACATTATTGACACTTAAGCTGAATTCATCTGAATTTGCAGAAAAATACATTCTGTGTAAAAATTAGATATGAATATGGCTCCAAGATCCAGCTTGTTGATGACACGGATGCTTGCTTTCCAGAAATGTGTGCTTTATTGGCCAGAAAAAAGAGGAATCTATGGGAAGGTCGAAGTCCTTGTTAACAGTGTGCAAGAATGCAAAAACTACACTGTCCGTCAGCTTACAATAAAGGTAATAATCTGCATCTGAGAAGTATCATTCACAATGCTCTCTTTCCTTTATTGTTAAATTAAGTTAAATATTGGCTTTTTTAAAGGCTATAAATTTTTGTAGGAGGAGCTACGAGGCTGCAAGGTAGGGCTGAGACCAAAGTACTGAAATACTTATTGTATTGCCAATTCATATTGCTCTGGCAAGAGAAAAGGCTTAAAAAAAGAGTCCAAGTTTCATTCTCTTGAATTGCATTTGTTTTGGTGTCTTTTTAGCATTGCTAAGGCAAAGTAAAGAGATTTTAGTTAATGTCAGAACTAACAGCATCATTCTAAAAAAAGATACGCTGCTCATGTTGTGTGCTGAGTGCAACTATAACCTATCTGAGAAGCTAAAAATACAAGAAGTATATAAGGAAATCTTCATGCGTTCCTGGTTCTCACTAATTAATTGTGCAAAATAAGACAGATACCCCTCTTCTGAGTTAACTCCCCACAGTACACTCTCATGCTATCAGATTGACCTGCTACTCCTGACAGAGCATTATAGTAAATAATGTATTGGGAAAATTTGTTTAGTGTTTCAGCCCCAGCACTGAGAAGTGAGCAGAAGTCATATCATCCAATACAAATTACCCTAGCCCATATTTAGCCCCTTATTGAAGTAAGTGGTAGCAGACTCTGTTGGAGAGAATAACCGAACAAACTGGAATATCTTATTAATAGAAAGGCAGTTCTTCTGAACCTGTAGCTTCAATACCCTTGTAATTTTAGTATCAGACCCTTATGATAATGACCTTAAAAGATAGAAACACATTATAATTTAGAAATTCAGAAGCCCATATCAAGCTATTCTCTCTAGATATTGCTGATATATCACAGACCTCTGACAATTCCCTATTGACAATACAGTCATTAAGTCAGTAGTTAGATGGACAAAACAGAACTTACACATCTGGAAAAACAGCCAAGTTTTCAGGTGCACAAACCCTTCTTAGAACTGGATGTCTGGAAGCACATCAGTTCCATCCACAGTTACATCCTCCAAGTCTAATATAAAAAATGATTTAAAGTTTCTTAACATTTTACTGTCTTTCTACCATAACATTTTAAGAAATAAAAAAAATACAATTGTTCATATCAAATCTTGGTGTTATTTTCAGCAAGGGAGTCAGTCCCGCAGTGTGAAGCACTACTGGTACACATCCTGGCCGGACCACAAAACCCCCGACAGCGCTCAGCCTCTGCTGCAGCTCATGCTGGATGTGGAACAGGACAGGGTGGAATCACCAGGCAGAGGGCCTATCGTTGTGCACTGCAGGTAATTAGCCAGTCCTTCTCTTGAGTGACTGCCTAAAGCAAGGCTACAGCAAACTGCTTCAAATAGCCCTCCTAAAGAATGTGTTTGGGGAAGAGCAAAATTCCCCAATTCCTCTTCATGCTAATTGATTTTTTAGTTCATCTTTGAGGATATGAGTTTTGGAGAGTATTCCCTTGTTGTTAGCAGATCACTTTTGAACTGGTCTCTGTTTCTGCTAATGAACTCTGCTTTTTAAAGACCAACTGGAAAAATTATTTTCCTTTTGTTTCTTATTTATGATTTGCTTACTTTCTGGTTGTGTTGCATAATTACACACTTAATTCAAATGCAGTGCCTGGTGACCAGTAGGCTAAAATATTGCAAAGCAAGTCAGTTTTAAAGAGCAAGCATCAGGTACAAATTTGGAGACCAAAACACATCAATACTACAATTTGTGAACATTTTCACAAATGCAGTTGGTTGGATATTCAAGAGCAAAGTGTTATTCAGTACTCAAGAATAGAGTTTTACTCACACAAATTACAATGCCAGAGAATGACCTTCTAATAATTCTAATTTAATTCTATTTTATTGCTTTAAATTCATTCATTACCCCATGTTGCAATTTAAATAATAGGAAATAGCACTGAATTTGTGATATTGGTGGAAAGAAGTACATGAAGCAAAACAGAAAGTAAAAATAAGATCAGTGTTTTCTTACTTGGTTTGTCTTATAACAGTGATAATACATCTCTTACAGTTGGGATAATACCTCTTTTTTTTTCCCAGAAGTACATTAAATTATAACTTTTCATCTGGAACAACTTCTTTCCAGGCCCATATTTGGAGATTTAGAGAAATGGAAGACATATTTGTACCACCCATAATTTTTGAAAACTAGAATGTGATGAATAAGCAACTTTCCCAAATTTTATGCAGCTGTATTTATGAGGAATTGTAGCTTCCCTAACAATGCAGAAATCTGTGGATGGCTATTGAGATTGCCCTTTTTCTAGTATGGATCTTCAGTAATGAAGGTCTTCAGAAGAATGGGATGTCTTTCTGAGATAAGTGGTATATCAGTAAGGTCTGTAAGCATAGGCAGGAATTTATTAATGATTAAAGAGAGTTATCATCTCAATTGTGATTAAGATCATCCCAGTTGTGATTAAAATTCATAGTTCTTCAGTCACAACTCAGCTATCTATACGTTCACTACACTACTGTCTACAAATCTCAGACTCCATTTTTCAGTCAGACAGTTTCTTCGCTTTTTGTCTGAGTGAGAGGGCTATGAAAATCTGGACCCCAAATGCATGTTTTAACTATTTTCCTCCAATTTGCCTGCCATTCAACATGCATGAGCTGCACTGCATTCTGTATTACTTAAGCAAGAAACAGAGTGGTGCAGAGATTCTCAGAATTGTTGAAGCCTCAGGGATAAAAATAATGCCAAAATGGCTGTTTCCCAGCAGGTATCAAGAAAACCTGGGGAGCTAGGCACCAAATCCTTTACCATCCTGCAGAATCACAGGAGAGAGAGTAAACTTCATCAGCATGGTCTTTTTTTAACTTCATCAGCAGGGTCTAGGTCCTTTTTGCCTTCATGGTTAGAGGTATGGTTAGCAGAAACCCTGTGTACTTCGAGGGCTTTAAACATAAAGCCCTACTGAATTTTGTCTTTCAAAAAGGCATCAGAGGGTTTGGCTTCTCCCCCTTTCCAGTGCTTATCTCCATCATTTTCTTGGATGGGGCCAGAAAATACTCAGATTTTGTAGTGCTAATGAAGTTTGGTTTTCTCTACCATACACTTGTGTGCAATCTGAAAAAATGCAAGCCTCACAATTACCCACGACTGGACTGCTGGAACAGCGCACACTTTCATTTCCCTCTATGAAAGTGAGCTGAGAAGTCAGCCTTGCTGAACATGCACCCAGGAACTGTGGGTTCTAGCCATTCCATGTTTCATATTTTTTTGTGTTTTCATATCTATTTAGTGTTTTCCATGTAACTCCTTGATCTGTGAACTTCATTCCCCTATTAAATTTTGCCTTCTTTTTAGTGCTGGTATAGGAAGAACTGGATGTTTTATTGCCACAGCCATTGGTTGTCAGCAGTTAAAGGAAGAGGGAGTTGTAGATGCACTGAGCATTGTCTGCCAGTTACGAGTGGATCGGTGAGTTCCAGAAGAACCACAAATTAGTCAGTGATTCTGCAATCATTACCAAAATTATTTGGTAATGATCAGTAATGATTCAGTAATGATTCTGAAAACATTTTCACAGTTGAATGTTATTTTACATGAAATGGCTGCCATTGCTTTTGCTGACTTTTGTGAGCACATTAACTGACTATTCAAGGTAACATTTGTATTTAGGTCCTGAATAACAAATCACATTGCTTTCTGGGTGAAACTTCCCTTGAATGAAATTCCCCTGGAATGACAGCCCTGTAGTTGCTGGGCACTTGTCGCTTCTCTTTCCCCCCATGCCACAGAACTTTCTGCTTGCTGTCTGCATCATCCCATTAGGCCACAAGAGAGGTGAGGGCAATCTGGAGACAAGGGATTTTCTTTGAGCGTGGATTGACAAAGAAATCCAGGCTCACTGAGTGTGTGGTTTCTTTGAGCACTGAAGAAAGACGAATCTGGTGCTGTTGCTATTTCCTCACTGTGCTGGAGGTCCTTTTGAATTGAGTTGGCAAATTTAACCAGCCTAAGAAAATACCAAGGCATTTGTTCCAGACTTTTCTGAAGTCAGATCAATTCCCTGACTGAATTCACAGCTTGGGAGCAGGAACAGTGTAAGCCAGCATTGTTGCAGAGTGCTTTGTTTCATGAAACCATGGCCGAAGAGGGATTTGTGTTTGAAAAAAGGATGTGGGTATTGTGCACAATGGAAACTGTTGGTTGGGTTGTACTTTTCTTATTCTGCTTGGAGAAACAGAATTTTGTATAATGTAAATATGCAGGATTGCACCAAGAGTACAGTCTCCTCTTCTGCTCTAGGTACCAGGTCATATAATCTCCTTGCAACTATCTTAACTACTTCTGACGTGCATGTCTTCTTTTAATGGAAAAAAATCCATAAGGGTGCAAATGCTGAAAAAGAGCCAAGGTAGAAGGGTTAATACAGAATTTTTTGTGTTGTGAAGAGCTTTGAAAGGTACTGGAACTGTGAAGTGCAGGACCAGAATCCATATAGTTTTTTATAGTGTTTATGGATCATCTCTTCTGCCTTCCTCTCCCATATGGCTTCATCATACTAGACACTGTAATATGATCTTTACAGGGCGACATGAGCCACTTGGAGTGTAAAATTCTCCAAGGGAAGTTATTGACCTAAAAATCTCAGCAACAAAATAAGAAAGAATAGCTGAGGGAAAAATGCTTACTCTGTTTTAAATTACCAATTGCAAATTTCCTACTCTCTTTTCTGAATATCTGTCTGTCTTATTGATAAAGGTTTAATTGTTCTTCCCCATTTTAGTATTTCTATTATGAGAGAATCTTTTTCTTATTGCTTTTACAATCCATTATAGAGAAGTGGAAGCAAACTCTGGTCTTAGCTGCCTCTTTTAATATCCCTATTTCAGACATAAAAAACAACCCAGATTTTCAGCATTATTAACTGACAACACAATTTTATTGAGTGGATCTGCCTAATGAACTTTCTTTTACATATTAGTATCCTAGATAAACTTGGAAGGAGAATGGAAATCAGATCGAAATATAACATTCATAACAGCAATTTCCATGATGCAAAGCCTGTTATAAGAATTGTTAAATATTGTGATTTCTACATTTCTGTATTTTTTCAAGTTTCAGGTTAGTGTATAGACTACAGAGATCTTGCTTCATATTCTCAGGCATTGCCTGAGACAAAGAGTATGTCTCTGTTTTAATTTTTAAAGACATTTTTCTGGATAAAACCCAGTAACCAAAACTTGTCTTTTTTTTCTTGGGTTTTTTTCTTTTCCTATGGTCCATATTGCAGAATGAATCTCACTGACCTGGCAGTCAGTTTATAGTCAAGATTATTAAGGAAAAACTTAGCAGCCCCTAAGACTACAGCAGCCACTGCCAGTCCATAAAGTGGGCAAGGGTAACTGTTACAGGGACAAAGCTCAATGAGACTGGCCTCCCCTGCTGTCACAGTCCTGCCATGGTGGTCACTGGCATGTGTTGTGTGAGACAGGGTCATTGCACATGTCATGAAGCTGGCAAAATGCACTTAAAGCCCACTGCACTTGGCTGCAGAGCTGGCTGTGGCTGCAGTTACCTGCATGGCCAACATTAGCAGTGGGGTACAATTGTGAGCAGAGCAGGAGCAGCGCTGAGGCTGTCTTCCTCGTTTATGCTGGCCAGCACCTGAGCTCCAGTCTTTTCTTTGTGCATCAGATTGCCCTCAAAAAAAAAAAAAAAAAGAGCAGAGTTTAGCAGAACAGGATGGTTTTATCTGACCCCCTGGGAACCAGCAGCAACCTGCTTAGGAGGTACAACTGAGAATTTTATCCCTGGTGTCCTATCTCCACTAGGTTCCTGGCCACTCTAGCTTATGCTCAGAGCTGCATCTTCCAAACACAGGTTACTGATGGAGTGAACACACTCAGGGATGTCCACGCTCACATGGACTTTTTATCACATGGGTCCATGACCACCTTTCTACCAAAGTGAATTGAGCAATAGGAATAGGAAAAAAGAAAAGAGCTACTTTGAGGGACTCATGAGTGGTGTTGTAGTGACTTACCAAAACATTCCTATTGCCCAGCATATTCAATGAAAACCAAACAAGCATCCAGACAAATTGCAGATGGTGGCAAAAGTTATGCTGGAAAATAGTTTAATTAATGGCCCATGTAGCTCTCCCTGGAAACAGTTTTAAATAGCACTTCAACAAGGATTGAGACAGGACAGAGCTGTTCCTAGGTAGGATATGTCCGGGTACCACTTCCTTCTTAGCTGTTTAGTGTAAGTTAAGGGGTGAATGGATCTGAATCATCAGTCCTGAGCTGTTATGAGAAAATGGACCATCCATTCAAAATGTTGACCCAGGATGAAAATACAGCCGTGGTCTGTGTGAATCTGTAGGAAGACAGACCCACAGGTCTGCTCAGCTTGCTTTTTTTCCCAGTTCATTTTTTATATTTTGCAACAGAAACAGGAAATGTTTGATGTGAGGCATCTTCAAGACTTACTGTGACATCGAGAAACTTTGCACATTCTTAACCTTAAAGGCACATTCTTGGAATGACATCCGATAACTTTGCTCTTGGCTCCTCAGACAGGATGAAAAGAGTTTCCAGTGTGCGTCAATTCATTGTTTAAGTGTTTTGACTAATGGCCTCAGGTTAAAAAAAAAAATTCCAAACCCTGCATCACATTCATTCTGGAGCAGACTGCATGCAGCTGCACTAGTAGCAAGCCAGAGGACAGGGTAAAGGACCCTTTATGCACCCCCTGCTACCCAAGCAAAGATGGTCACAGTCCCTAAGTCTTCAGGATACCAGTGTCTGTTTCTTCCAAGCACCAACCCAAAGAATCTCAAAGAAACAGAGAGCCCAGCAGCTCACAGAGCAGCTGGCAGGGCAGGCTGGCAAACAGACAAAGGCTGCACACCCAGAGGTGCTGTAGCTGTGGCTACATCCCTTCTGGACACTAGGGACACAGGAGAGGAAACCTCCCTCTTTGAGCAAATTTCCTCCTGAAATGCTCTTCCACACAGACATTTCCACAAACCAATGTCTTGGGATCACAGATAATTCCCTGCTATTAAATGTGGGCCTTGCATGAGAACAAAGGTAAGAAGGATTTGGGATATTGGTAGATAAAAAATCGGATATGAGCCAGCGGTGTGCACTTGCAGCCCCGAAAGTCAAGTGTATCTTGGGCTGCATCCAAAGCAGTGTGGCCAGCAGGTCCTGGGAGGGGATTCTGCCCCTCTGCTCTGCTCTGCTGAGACCCCACCTGCAGTGCTGCATCCAGCTCTGGGGTCCCCAGGACAAAAAAGGCCTGGGCCTGCTACAGTGGATCCAGAGAATGGCCATAAAAATGGTCAGAGGGACAGAACACCTCTCCTATGAAGACAGTCTGAGAGGGATGGGGCTGTTCAGCCTGGAGAGGGATCCAGGGACATGTTCTTCCTGCCTTTAAATGTAAAAGGGGCTTATAAGAAAGACAGAGAAAGCCTTTTTACCAGGGTCTGTAGTGATAGGGCAAGAGATAATGATGTTAAACTTAGAGACAGTAAATTCAGATTAGATATTAGGAAGAAGTGCTTTACTTCCCCATCCCCAGAAGTTTTTAAAGCCAGGTTGGATGGGGCTCTGAGCAACCTAGTCTTAGGGGAAGGTATCCCTGCCCATGGCAGGGGGTTTGGAACCATGTGGTCTTCAAGGTCCCTACCAACCCAAACCATTTTGTGGTACTATGGTTCAATAAATCCCATGTATAACGGCACTGACAAGGCTAAGTTGTCTGCACCTGTAAGACTCATATGCCTTTAAGCTGACAGAGATATGGACTGTTTGCTCATACATGCCAAAGTTCAGAAGCATCATAAACTCTGAATTGTCCTTGCTAACACAAGGCAGACGTCATGGTGCTGGGCTCAGCCCCCACCAGTCTTACACATGCTTTCTTGGGGGTCACCATCACACAGCCTAGTGCAGGCAAAATTGTTTTAACTTGCCCTTTTGGCTAAGTCCTTCTCTCTGGACATATTGCCTTCCTCCATCCCTTCCACAGAGCGGCTCTAACCTGGGAAGTGCACTCCCTTAGAGAACACCTTGGGGGAACATTGATGAGGAAGGCAGGGAGGGAAGCTGTTTGGGAAGGGGTTGCGTGGGCAGAGCAGGACGCAGCAGCAAGGAGGAAGGAAGGAGACTAGGCAGCACAGAGCAAGGCCCTCCCATCACCTTTAGTATCTCACTGCATCTCCAGGCAGGGGACAAGCACAGAGGAAAGTAGCTGAAGGCAAAAGGCAGCCAAGAGTTATGAATTTGTGGATGTCTTTGTTGGCAAAGCTACCAGTGCTGCATTTTGGGCTGGATGGGACCATTTAAGGGCCTGTGATTTCGTTCCTAGGAATAGCATATCATAATAGCATATCATAATGCAGCTTACTGAAAGTTGTTCTATATTTGCTTGAGCTCATTGGAGGAACACAGACTGCTGGTGACTTGCTTAAAGAAGTAGGTATTATTTTAATTATGGTTTTCCTGCCATAGCCATTTAGCCATGTAGTAGCTCTGAAGAAAATAAAAGGACCTTGTGGTTGTAAATCTAATACTGAAGGACAATACTTGTTGAGGAAGTTTTACCATTTTTCAAATATCTTGATATATCAGTACCATATTTGTTGTTAGGGATCTCATGAGATTTTCACACCTGCTCCTGCAAGATATCTGGCTCCAACAGTGCTCTGGATTCAAATACCTTGCAAGTTTAAATCTTTCAGTGAAGATCTAAATGAAGCCAGATGTGACATATATCTTAATGTCTTCCTTCTCACTAAGGCCATTTGGTCTTTCAACATCCCAAAGGTAACTAGCTGCTTCAGGGTACACTGAGGATGAAACAGGGGCTTGTTTCTAGAAGCCAAGTAGATAGTTTTGAATACCCTGGCAGATGAGATAATAGAAGTGGAATTAAGTAAATTTGAGGCCTTGCTCCATGAGGGAGACCTCGAGTACCTCAGCATTGACAGAAAGAGGCTCAGTTTAATTTCAGAGCTAAACGGTAACACTCCTATCACACTTACCTCGTGTAGGACAATCCCTTCCTACCACACTGCAACTGGCACTGGAGATGTGGGACTTGATCCTCATACTTAGACCTGAAAAATTGATAGTTGTCAGGTGAATGTATAAAATGTAGGCATTTAATCCAAGCTGGCTGCAACTAGTTCTTTTTATGGTTAGGTTAAACTCTTTTGCATTGTTGGTGGTGAAATGATTCACCACTGTAAAATTTTGTAGGTGGTGGCTGTTGGGACAGGATGCATTGTAGGCGTTAGAGGACAGGAAGAGCTGTTCTCTGCACAGGCCATCTGCAGGTCACAGAAGGTTACATTTTTAGTAAGGGACAAAAATGAAAGGCCAGATTCTGTCTACTTCCTTGCTCCATGAGTGGTAATGCAGCATCCATGTATCTGGCCTTCCTTGCCCACATGATTGAGCAAAATTCTCTTTGAATATACTGAATTTGAAATGTAGATTTTAACACTGTAGATGCCAGATGTTTCCTTCTCTAATTCTTACTCTGATGGAACTGGGAATTCTTCATGTTGGGAATGTGCTGGATGGCATAAGTTGTGAAGAAAATAATTCTGCTCTGACAAAATCTCTCACTCAAGCAAACTCTTTAAGTCAAAAACTGAGAAAAGGGCTGGTGTCATCTGGTGGTCATGGGGCTGGCAGGAGCTGGAGGGTGTTGCAGTCCTAGGAAATAAGATTTCAGTGCAGTGTGTTTCCTTTCCAGGGGTGGAATGGTTCAGACCAGCGAGCAGTATGAATTTGTGCACCATGCACTGAGTCTGTATGAAAGCAGACTTTCTGCAGAAGCTGTCCAGTGAAGCCAAGGAGGGTAAAACCAAATGTCAGTCACCTGAGGTAATTTGTTTCATTACCTACCAGCAGCTTCTTCAAGAAGTTTACTGCAGTGGGAAAGACGGCTTTGAGGCCAACTTCTGAAAGGATTGTGGACGGTTTGGCAAAAGTACAGAGATTGCTGGACCCTTACTATATATGAATGTATTGTGAGCTTCCCAAAAATGATTTATAAAGAAGGTACTGTACTGAAACTACACATGGATTTTGTGTATGTATTTAAAGGTGGGTTTGATTCTGTAATGCTGATATCTGTCATATGGAATGTATGTGTGTGCTACTGCTGCAGTCAGATGGACATTGGGACTTCTACAGAAGAAATGTTGAACAAGTGTATAAAAGCTTTGACGTTTGCAAACTGTCTTGTGAATGGACTGTCAACTGTACTGTAAAGTGCTATTACTGATTATGTGGTGAGCTTGTTTCTTGGCCACATAATATTCTTGCTGCTAAAATTGCAAGTGTTCAACTATGGATTAAAAAAAAGGAGATAATAAAAAATGAAAAATCTTGTTTTTGAAAATATTCAAAAGCAGTTAATATTTTATATGGAAATAAATGTTCTTCATAATATTAACTATTAAATGTGTATTTACTGTAGGTCTTACAGAGCAGTTGCAGAGCACAATGTCTGTTATTCAGTGTGTATGTATTTACCCTGTACTGTTGATTGTCTTAGAATATGCTTCTGCTACAGACCTGAATCCAGTGTATTTGTAAATTGTGAAAGTCATTCTACTTTTGAAAGAAACTTTGTAGCATATATTAAATGGTAAGGATTTTAAATATTTGTCTGTCTTTTATTAATACAGAAATTTTTGCATATGTTATTTATCTGCTCTATTTCTTTCAGTAAGAGATGGATGCCTTTAGTGATATGGACTCTTCCATGACAGATTATACAAGAAAGAAAATGCTGCTATGACTGTTTCCTTTATTGTTCAGTAAAAGTTTGTTTTTAAGAGATATGCAAAGGTGGCATTGCAGCTTACAGCACTGGGACGTCTGTTTACAGGGTATAATGAGTTTTTAATGCAGTGATGTTGACTTTGCTTCATACTGCTAATAAATTACCCTCAATATAAAATATTAACTGAAGTCTCTGTTCTTGCCTAGAGTAGTTAATGTGCACGCACTCTTGTACCCCCATAAACAGGCTCAGCCCAGCACTATTTGTTCAGCCTCCACCATGGCTTCAGACCACTTGGGAACCAATCCAGAGGACACAGGCAATCCCCAACTGACATGGAGCAAGGCGCATTACCTGATGGGAAGGCAAACCCAGCATCACTTGATTCCTCAGGGGGAGTTTCTGTAAGACCTGGTACAGATGCCAGAGCTTTGCCTCTTCCTCTTCCCCTTCCTCCCCCCCACCCACTTGGCTTTTAGAACTCGTGGAGTTAGAAATACATAGAGATTTTGCTTGATTGTGTATAGTTACAAAAAATACATGTTTTTCCCTGGGTAATATAGAATATACTTAGTCAGCACCATCCAGATGACCTGTAGATTTGTAATAGTTCACAGGCAACAAATTACACACAAGTATGATCCCCTTTCTTTTAGTCTAAATAGATTCAATAAAATCTCTTTAAATTTCCCAGGTGTTTGAAAACTTCTCTTTTGCTTGTATTTTTCCAAAATAAACCAACCAGTAAACTGAAGAATCATATTAAAGGACAAAGTGCTGTAAAACCCCCCAAAACAATTGAATAGAAGGAAGTGCTCGTCACTGACTTTTTCCCCCATGAAGGCACATTTCCTTCCTAGCCTTCGCTTCACTTATCTGAGGTGGGTTTTTTTAAGAGAAGCATGGGGAGTTGCTAGAGGGAAAATGGATTCTTTATTTCACGTCCTGGTTTCTACCTGTCTTGCCTTGACATTCTCAGGTAAGTGTCTCTCCCCACTTCCCCTCTGCTGAATTGCTCTTTCTGCCGCTGAGCAGAGCTCTCCGGCACAGCCGGTGACTTACAAAAACTGAGTCACCTCTTCTCTGGGCTTCATACCAGAGCAATGAGGGGCAGGGCCAACATAGCCCATTCTGTTTAGATTCCTTTCCAAAGGAAAATAAACTGTCGTCATCTATGCTGGAGATACATCTTCTTTTTTTAAGAAGATCTCCTGATAGACAATCCAGGAGCTGAGTTTTTGGGACAAGTGTTTCAGAGGGGAGATTCCTATCTTTTACTCATACTTCATGAAACTTCAGAGACAAGAACTTTCTGTAATGCTTAGTTAGAAAATTCACAGGTTTGTAAAAACAGGGGAATGACAACAACAGTTGAGGGAAATAAATACACATTTGCTTTAGCACTTTGTAACTAATGGGTCTGGAAATGTTTGAGTAACTGAGATTAAAAACAAAGAACCTGAACATGATATGGCAGGGAGGCTGCATTTGAAATAACCAGTTCTGTGTTCTGTAACGAGTATGCATTTTGCATTGATAACTTTCTAGGGTTTTGATTAATGCACTGTAAATTTCTTCATTTGAGTAGTTGATGTTGTTCTTTAAGTGTGGTGACACAGAGGGCTAATCTTATGTGAACTGGAATGGTCACAAAGCTAATGACTAGAGACACTGGAATAAATCCAGTAAAACAGATGTACTTCCTATCAGTAAAGAACCTCCATTCCTGTAACACAGACACTGAGAGACACATCAATTTGTGAATATCCTCCTATATGTTTCCCTCAGAAACATTACTAATTTTACTGAAACAACTTTCAGGCAGTAAATTGTATTTATAAAACTCTGTGTTGTAGGACTGAAATGGAGACTGAGAACTCATGTAGATCTCTGTATGCTTTCCAGCAGGGGAATGAGGAACTCGTGTTTGAAGTTAATAGTTCTTGGATTTCTTTCATAGCCAGGTTTTTTGGTTTTCTTTCTTATTTTTATATATAATGAAGGTCAAGATAACCTTGCCACAATAACTTGGGGTTTTGCATTTTCATTATTTACATTACCAGCACATGCATCACGTGGGTGTTGTGTTCAGAGAAGTTTTTTTAAATAGGTTCAACTTACGGGAAGTTTCATGGAAAGTTCAGCACACAGAAAGTGGGAAGAGAGATTTATTTGCTGATGTATTTTAAATCACTCAGAATTTGCTTTTTTGTCAAGTCAATGTGCAATCTATCACATTTTTCTGGAATTTTCCTTTTCCAGAAGGGTTTCTGATTATCCATGTCCAGAAACAACAGTGTCTTTCAGAAAATAAAGGGGTCTTTGTGGAAAAGTGCAATATGACCAACCTGAACCAGAAGTGGCAGTGGATGGTGGATGACAGGCTCCTCCACGTGAAGTCTGCCCAGTGCCTGAGCATCTCTACACGCTCTGCTCTGTCATCTCGCAGCATCCTTGTTGATTGTCCTCAGGCAGTCAGGTGGAATTGCCACGAGGATGGGCTCCTGAAGGTGGCCAACAGCTCTCTTTTCCTCACAAAACAAGGTCAGAAGGTAATGGCCAAGCGGAGTAAAAAATACCTTCATACATGGATGCAGCTAAAAGCCAGCGAGACGGGAAAACCTGTTTATGTGAATCTGTGCTCAAAGCAAGGTGAGTTATTCCTTCAAGGAAATATCCTGGGAATTTTAGTAACAAAAATGTCCCTGTTATACGAATTCAAATGTGAAAAATTATGATATTTTATTCATACAGAAGAAAGTTTTTCACAGTTGAAAAGCATTCTGAGAACTATTAAAGAACAGCTGAGATGAGTGCTGTCTTTCTCACAACTGGTGGAGTTTTTAAGCCACTTCATCTCTTCAGGATGTCTCTCCTTTTGTCTACTCCCAATCTTTGGATCAATGTGCTTATATGTCATCTCAGCTCAATATTAATGTGTCATTTCCTTTTTCCATTTCTAAACTATGGGTATTGATTCTTAGTTCTTTTCAAAAATGTGGATGCAAAGAAGTTCTTCTCCCCATTCGTTTTATCATACAAATGCAGATTCAATCTGTCAAGAGCAAAAAGACATCTGAAAATCAAACACATGGACAATTATTTCTCTGATTAACCTAAATGCATGATTAGAACAGCCATGGCTTACACACTTATGTGTGTACTCAGTGTAACTTTGCTGTTAAATGCCATATACATGAGAACACTCAAAATCCTGAGAATAATGAACTGAATCACAAGTCTCAGAAATTCTTAGAATAGTACCTTGAAATACAAAGGTCTGTGCACATACCTATGGACAAGTAGCAGTATATCTGTGTAGTTGTGGGTTTCCATATCCATGGCAAAAAGTAAGGTACAGTGGTTTGAATACTGCTTGATAATGCTTTCTTCAATGTCCCATTGTCAATCCTTCCTGGCAATCCTGTTAATATTGTTCTTATGCACTATTGAGCAGTTCTTCATAGTAAATAAGAACAACTTACAAACATCTTTTTACTGTTAATTCTTGTCTTTACAGGGTTAAAAAACAGTTTTATGACCCAAAACTGTTGCATATGGCCAGGTTTTCAGGATATTTAAATGAAATCCTCATTCTTTCTAAACTCCTAGTTATTGTAAGGCAGGGTACCATTTTTTTCAGCAAATTTGCACTCACAGAACTCTATTCATAGAACTAGGACTACTCACCTGAGTGGAGGTATGAAAGGACAGCTTGCAGAATCAGGGAATGGAAAAGTGGCCATGATGCCATCCCAGCCTTGCCATACAGGTTAGAGATTAAAAAGGCAAAATCACTTGGAAGTCCTGTGGGGTGCGTATGGCTTGCATATTCCAAGACACTATGAACAATTCAGATGAGGTACACAGGTAGTGTTATTTCCTTCAGATAGCTGGATGGAGTGTGGCCTAACAAAGTTAAAGTAACCTTACACACTTTCCTTAATCATTGTCAGAGGAGAAGCAATTTAAGACCAATAAGGACTAAGACAATTGTCATGGAATATTAAAGCACCTTCTCATCTATTTACTGTGCTCAGTTCTTAAATGAATGTACCTTGATTTCCCTGAAATGCTCTCCATAGACAGGCCTGTAAATCCTTTCTAAGAGTGTTACTTATTTTTTGACAGCTCTGGGAAGCTCTGCTGAAAAATCAACAAAACATTATAATCCTCAATACCTAACTAAGAATTTTAGGAATATAAGAAGCTCATAAAGTGGAAGTAGTGCAAAGAGATTAATTTTTCAAATAGTAGTAAGTACTGTGAGAACAATATCTAATGCCTCCAATTCTGGTCATGGCATCCATATGCATGTCAAAATTTTCAATGCTGAATGTGTAAAATTAGTCTTCCAAGAACATCTATCTTGTACTGAAGGCATTCAGTACAAGCAGAAGTGGATCAGCCTAAAATAACATATTTGGTCTATAATTAGCTAAGATAGTAAAAATTGAGGAAAATCTTTGTAGCTGAAACGGCTGTAAATTTTTCTACTCCTGACTAAGACCACATTTTGCTATAATTTATCTTCTGCTTGCATAGTACTCATAAAAATAGTTATATTTTAGCATAGGACTAGCTCACTGAATTGCATCCCAAACATCAGCCCAGATAGAGTACAAGATCCAAACCCTGTAACTGCAACTACCTTTTATTCTGGACCTTACTCAAATATCAAACATGATTTTTCTGAGCCTGGGGAAGTCTGAGCTTGGATTTGGATTTCAAATCAGCCATCTGAGATGTGTTTGGATTTACATGTTTTGTAACCATCCTGCCTAAATGACTAAATGACTGTTTCATTCAGGAAACCAGGATCAATTTGGCAATGCCACCCATCTCTGTTCACTCAGAGGTAATTCCAAATCTAGCAACAAACACATGCCTGTTCTTCTCACACAAACTCATGATTGAATTGGCCTCCAGCTGAAACATCTAACATGAAGAATGGTCATAAGGTATTAGTATCCCTTGAGAAAGTGAGACTTCATTTCCCACCAAATTCATGAGGCCATTCTGGGCAGAGAGAGAAAAGAATCTCTGTAATGCTAAAGCCTTCTTTTCACCAGCCCACTGTTGGGTTCAGAACTTCTCTAAGCTCAGAAACCAGGAGAAGGAATAGGAATGGAAACAGGCAAGAGGAACAGATGGGGCAGGTGAAGAGGTGGAAGGCAGGACGACTGAAAAGAACAAAGACTGTTGCATGTAAATAATGCTTGTGGAACAAATGTCCACCATTGATGCTGACAAGCTAACACTGATGTCACTTCTGAGCTGCATAAGCAATTGTTTCAATTCTTCTTTTGTTCTGGGTAGGTTAATTTCAATAAAATATCCAGTTAAGAACAGATGCAATGCTATGTGGCACCTTGAATATTACCAGCAAACCTCAAAACCACTGCTGACCAAAAATTATTCACTAAGTAGAGAATTACTCCAAATGAGGAGACACAAGGCCAAGCTGTATGCTGCAGTTATGCACTGAGCTCTAGAGACTGTCACACAGGCTGTAGAGCAGTCCAGATGAAGAAGGTGACATGAACTGTTTTGTAATATGATGCTCTTCATTGCATTTCTCTTCTATCATATCATACATGGTAGGGAGTACCCTAAAGCTGTAGATATTGAGACATTCAAAGAGAGTAGCTGATTTTGTGGAGGATTTACTTACAGTTGTGTGCCAAGCACTGAAGAACCATAGTGCGATCTACAACGATATAAAACATGTTGGACAAGTAATTCAAATAACAACTGCAACATCCTTCTATCTCCTGTTTGTTTCCAGCCTGAAATATACAAAGTACCAGATACCAGGTATGAGCTGAAGTCTGATGTGCCATCTGATGTTCATGCTGTTCCTTTCCTCTTTTCTACCCTTGGTTCTTGTCCAGGGTAATTTCTTTCACATGAGCTTCTCTCTTCCCCGTATCCCCCTTTCAGTTTAGCTGCTTCATAATCAGAACTTCAGCTAATTAAGTTCACATCCCACTGCTGATCCTTCCATGGCTGAGATGGAGTGCAGAAGAGACTAGAGCAGTGCACACTCCAAGCATGCTCTAAACCACTGGAGCAGCAGTAGCAACTGCAGAACATGGGAAAGGAAGACACATGCATCTTCTTGGGAGTCTTGGAAAGGTGGACAAGCACCAAAGAAGGGTGGCAGAAGCAGAGAAAAGGCAGCAACTCTTACCTATTTTTGAAATAATGTAAATGAAATACCTTTAGGCTTTAAGTTTCCACACCTTTAGTGTTTGTAGATACTGCAATAATCCATCCATAAGTTCACTACTGGTTGTAAATTTTTTGTGTAACTTTTCCAAATTTCTTCAGGATAAATTAGAACAGTGATAAACAATATTTTTATTCCACCTTTAAGTTGATCCAAAACATTTTTCCTAAAATACATTCACTGAAATTCATTTTAATCTCACCAAGTTATCTTATAGGGTTTTGTAAGTATAAGAGTTTGCTAACATCTATGTGAAGCCATGAAATATCAAAAATGACTTGAATCTTCTTTCTTTGGTCCAAGAAACACATGGCTGACCACTTTTTCTGATCTCCACCTGGACGAAGAGAGGCATCAATGCCAGATCCTTGAACATAATTACAAGACCTTGTACACAATCCAATAGCATACTGATAGAAGCTCAAAGACAAATGTGGGTTTAGATTTTCTAAAAAGAAAGGGAGAAATCTGCAGTGCAGCCTAGGTCTTTGGGTTTTGTAAATTTTCAAAGTCTCAGTGAGCCACAGCACAAAGAATATAGAACAAAACCAGCTCAGCTACTTTCATAGGGAAAAATGGAACAATAGGCACAGCTTTCCAGAGCAATCAGGCAAGCCCTGCTTTATGATTTCATCTTCTGCTAGTGCTAACAAAGACATCAATTCCAAATAACTATACTGGTATTTTTCATTATTACATTCTCCCCCTTTATTTCATATGGACCTTCATGTGAAGCTGAAGTGAGTTTGAACTTCTAGGTGTCTAAATGTAGGTGTCTGAAGGAAGGGATTATTTCACTTATCTCAACAAGGTGCTTTTTGTCATTTGAGGTGCTTCATGATATTCCACCCTGATCTCTGGCTGCCAGCCCAGAAAGACATAGGTCTCCCATAAATGTTATGAGAGCCCTGGGCAGATGCCTCAGAGGCCCTAAAGCAGTTCAGATCCACTAGGTTTAGGCAACTGAACCAAGACCTAGCTCTCTGTGTAATTTCTGAGTATCTGGGCTCTCTTCAGTAGATGTGTAATCCATGGAATTAATGGAGTCTAGATGCCCATCCAGTGACCAAAAATCCACTTCAGGGTAAGCTGGAACTACCCATAGGGTCAGAAATAGGGCTGGTACAGCAATGGTGTTATCATCATGGTTATATGGATGTTCTGCTACCACTGATGCTGAAAGAACCTTTCAGTGGCTACTTCAGCATTTCAAAAACAAGCAAGTAAAAGAGCAGCACAGGTTAGACTGGAGTTTGGAGACATTAGACCTATCTGACATAAGATACAAACAAGGTACTAACTTCTACAACATTCAAATAAAGCAGGTAAAAATTTCCAAGCAGCACAAATTTTGCAGTTTTTAAAAGTCACATTGAATGGGAAGGAAAGGACATTTAGTGGATTTTGTTCTTCTTTCAATACTCCTACATACAACAGAAATCTGAATTATGGGGTTTTTTTATTTACAAGTAGTTAGCTAAAAAGATAATTAATTTTGTCCTGCACATAGAGATCTTAAAGCAATCCCTTCTTGTTTCAAGTCTTGCAGTGAGTTAGAAGCAGTCTTATGGAGTATTTTGTATCTTATACACTACATATCTGATTCAATTATGTTTCACTAGCAGTTCAGCCTTAGTTTTCTGAAACTGCACTAAAAAAGTAGGCAGATCCGTACAATGTGAGCTATTTCAGCCTTAGCTGCACTGTGCCAGCTCAACTAAGGCTGAAAGCACCACTGTAGGGTTCTCAGTTCTTGACAATTAACCATTTCTGCTGTTCATACATACAAACGTATGGAAGTCCCTTCCTTGTCAGCAGCCTGCTGCTGTGTGGATGGATATGGTTTGCAGTACACCCCGTGGATGAAATGTGCACTTAGTCAGAACATCATCATTTCTCCTGGGTGTGCTACTGATTATTACAATATTGTGTTCACACACTGTATATCATGCAGCCACTAGTGATCAACATCAGTGTCAGTGCTGCTATTCTGTTCCCAAGAACAGTTTTCTGACTGATTTCCGAAGAGGATGCTGGAACAATGCTAAACACATCTTAAAAATACCACTGTTGAGATTTCTGGGTACTTCACTAATGTCCAGAGAGGAAGTGAGTTTCTTCTGGTTAAAAAATTTGGAACTCAAGTTGTATAGAAATCTGCTAAATGGGCCTTATAATATGCAGTTTACTTTTTTAAGTCCCTGCTACTGAAGAAGGACTATGAGGGTCCTTATGCTAGAATCACAATAGTGGTTTTACTTAGAATATAAACATGGATTCTGACTTTCTTAAAATGGGTAACAGATATCAACCCCATTAGTCAGTCCACTGTATGATATATAGAAAATACTGGTACATATATCTGAAGTTACAGTATGGCACAGTGCTATACACAAGTCACTTCTATCCACAGGTTACAGGTAACAGACTGTAACCAGTATTTTCTAGGGAAGATCCTTTAGCTGGAAACCCAGAATAGCCCAAAGCTTAATAAGAAATGTTGGGTCATGCAGTGACCAAATGTTCGTTCATGGGTCCTCTGTGGGATGGTGGAACTTTTCTGAGGACCAAGTGTTTTGCTTCCAGGACGGTTGAGCTCTCCTCTCAGCTTCTGCACCAAGAATGCCAGTTATTCCCTGGCTTCTGAGTCCCATAAATGTCACTGGCAGCACTAGCTTCCTTTTTATGGAGGAGCAGCTTTCCTAAAGCACAATTGCACTGGAATGCAAACGCCTTCCTGCTGGAATCACTGCTATTTGTCTGTAAATTAAGCTAAGATTATTTTTTTTAGTGTGTTTTTACATTGGGTGTGTAAACATATATTTAAGAACCCAACTGTATGGCCTTTTTTACTAAGCAATTGCTGACTGCAGATATGCCCTTTTTTTTGCTGTCTTTCTATTAGTAAGTTCTACTTCCTGCTGAACTCATCAGAGAGATATCTGAGAGGCATAAAGTCTTTCCAAGTCCTTGGGGCTAGCATTTCTAGTTGCCTACCATAGACTTTCAGAGACTCCCAACTAATGGAAGATCTCCAGGAACAATGACTGACATGGAATGTAGACTAAGTCTGGACTTGTGTCAGCTAATGGGTTTGTTGCAGCAGCTGATGACAGCTTGAGCACAAGGTTCCTGTCCTTCTGGTGGGAACCATGAAGGTATATGGCACGGGACCACAGCAGACTCTGCACCTCAGGCTCTCTATAGGGGGTTCTGCAAAGGCAGCAGCATGAAGATGATTGTGCAGGGTTGGACAAGACCTGAGGTTTCGATGAAACCTTTGCCCAAGTGTAAGAGAGAAGAATTAGATCTGTAGTATTATTTTCACTGCCTTGATTTGAAAAAAATATTTGATCAACATTTTTTGTAATTTAATGGAGACTTGCAAGTTTTCTGTTTTATTTCCAGAGAAGCACAGTTAGATAAAAGGAAGGAAAACATCTTCTCAGGATACAAACCCATTCCAGTAAACTACTACTTTTCAAAAATTCCAGAACCATGTACCAGGTCAATACACTGTGCTGTCAAGCACAGCAAACACTTGTATGGAAATGTCTCCTACTACGGTTTACAATCTCACTTTTTTGTGCAAATCAGAGTGCTGCAAATTTCTTTACATTAATATGTTAACATATATATTTACACATATACAAAGAAACCTGATAATGTTGATTTCGTGGAAGCTTACCCACTGCTTCTTTGGGTAAGAGGTAATCACACATTGCCCAGCTAAGACATCATAATTGCACACCAAGTAATTGCATTTGAAAGCTTCTGCTGCAATTTAACCCAGTCACTACTCTGTTTTTAAAGGATTTGTGAGCCAAAATTGTTATAAATGGCAACCAGCCCAGTGGCTCAGCAGCAAAACAAGGTTCTGTCATGCAGGAGACCTCAGTTCAAGGACAAAGTGTCTTGGGCACCGAGCCAATACACACTAGCTCTATTACAGCAATGGCAGAGCAGCGTTTTTGTGAGAAGGGGCCAGTGAGTAATTCCAATAGTTTAGCTGAAATGTGATGCTCCCAGATGTAGAGGCCACCACAGCTTGAACCCTGGCCTCACTGCCACAAAGAAAGGATATTAAATACATACCAATGGGGAGGAAGAGCCATGAAAATGTGGAGGAAAAATGTGTAGTAAAATCTTTCCTGCGCTCTAATTGCAATTTTGGCTTTCTCTGAGGGATACGTGACTAAAAAAGCGAATCCACTGTCACATTTACAGATACTTCAGTTAAGTGATAGATCATTAGGTGAGCCTTGGGAAGGCAGCAGTCAGGGACTAGAATGGGGTCTGTATAGGACTGATTTTAGAAAGCAAGAGAAGCGTTCATATGGGCACAAGGAACTTATCTTGAACACGTATGTTGAGAAAAAGAAATTATCTTGAAAAAATCATCTTGAAAAATTATACTGAACAAAGTCATGTTTTAAACTTACACCAACAAAAGGCAGATGAGAATTTAGCCCATGCTCTTAGAAAGGAGGGGAGAGGGTTGACAATATAAAGCTCATACTGTGCGCCATTTGATAGACACAAGCAAGTGGAAAAGTTGCAAATGAAAAACACTGTGCCCTTAATGACAAAGTACAACCTTTCTATTCCCTTCAGAATCACTGGCAGACTATGTTTAAAATGAATGGTATGTGTTCAGGGACTTGAATTTTTTTTCTGTTTGTCTTTTGAAAGCTTTGGTATTGATGCAAAACCACGTTTGCACTGAAAACAAAAAGCCTATAGAACTGACAGGTGCACTTAAACTACTTGGAAGTTATATCAGCCACGTTTATTGAATCTAATGAATTGTTTATAAAAAATATAGAGCTGATTTTAATCATTTTCCTTTGTTTGTCTTAGATCTCCAAGGTGCAGACAGTTCTGTGTGGAGTACTAGAGCTACATCCCCCTCTCCAAATGCTGTTACTTCTAGGCCTGAAAATGTGTTGAAGAGTAGCACAGAGATGTTTATCAGAAATGTGACTGAACACTTCAGTAAAAATCCCATTGAAAACCTCTACTTTGACTTGAAATCTGCAGTAACAGAGAAAGCCAGGATTCCAACAACCACTCTTCAATACTCCAGCACTACAGAAGAGGTAAGACAGAAGAATTACTGATTTTTATTAAGCCTGCTCCACTCTGTGGAGACTGATAGCTATTGCAAGTGGATGTTTTGTGGGCTGAAAAAAACAACAAACCAAACCTGAAAAAACTAGCTACGGGACTAAGCTTTGTTCTTTTTTTGGTGGGATGCTTTGTTTTGATGTTCATGTTGACAGTGTCCTTTGCTGGAAGCATAGCTGCAGAAAAATTATGCCTCTTCTATACACATACCCAATCCTGGTTCACATGTTGCATTGTGAAAAGTTCAAGGGAAATTAGGATATGTGAGAAGCAATGGAAAGCTCCTGGATGTGGCAGGACCCACAGGAGCCTGGGTATCTGCTCTCAGTGACTTGGGCTCTGGTATTGTTTGTTGCATGATGTGAGGGTAGAACTCTAATTACATGCTAAGAATTACAGTATGCAATGATCTTATTTACAGATAATTACATACATTGTTTACAGACCAAAGCAAGAGAAATCCAAATGCTTTAACTGGCCTCAAAAGGAACCCTGGCCTTGGCCATGGTCAGCTTAACTACTGGCTGATAGGCAGAGTGGAAACACACAGACACTCCTTGGTCTCAGTCCTGTCCAACCACAAACTGCCCTGGCAGAGGTGGTGAATGGAGCTGCCAGCCCCTGCTGTAGAAGGAGCACATGGCAGGCCATTTGCTCCAAATCAATTTCCAGTCTTCCTTTTCTGCAAGACTTAGTTCAGTAATCTGAGAGCAAATCTGGAATCACCACTGGCAAAATGTGTATGGGCAGATAGAGCTAAAGCATGCAGGACATTATTAGTCACTGTTTCACTATTATCACATAGTGGTTTAGAACTGAAAATCCCTAAATTCCCTGTGGCTTATCTTCCAGGAGACCACACTACACTCAGTATATTGGGGCAGGCAAACATATTTCAGTTACTACTGTGTGTTGAAGCAGATAAGACTAAGAAATGTGTTTTATGTTTGGGAAGACTGTGGATAGAGTGTCAGGGTCCATAAACTTGGTGATTTCATAAACTTGGTGGTTTATGGACCCCAACACTGGTGTTCTGATGATGATGAGGGGAAGGGACTGAGCCAAGGATGGATACACTGCACCCCATTGCACAACTGATGCAGTTCTTTTCAAATATGATCTTTCTGGCTTGGTGCATGCAGGCTGAGCTTATTTCCTCATGCCTTCTGTTCATTTGCACACCTCCTGCACAGAATACTTGTTCCTTCCAAATGGAAATGTCTTATAAAGTCATGTATTACCCAAACTGCCTCCAGCACTACTACTACTACTACATAATCTTGTCAAAGCAAGAGAAACAGCACCATTTTAATAGAAACTACTGCCTCTTGTGTTTCTACCCCACTTCACCTCCTGAATCACATCATTTGCACTGAGCAAGCTGCTTAGGTCAAAACTTTTAAACCAGAATGGTTATGATAAGCTGTCTAAGCATATCTATGAAAAAACAAATCAGTAATAGATTTCTCTTGTAACCTCCAACTGGCTCTGTACATTTGAATCTAGATATACCAATTTAAACACAAAAACTTTAAATCTTTGGCCTCCATCTCTGTTTCCCAGTCTTTAGAATGGAGTAAATAACATTTTTTGTCAAACTTCAGGGATGTCTAATGGATTAACTGGGTTTAACACAATACTTTGAAAACACATAGACTAAATGCTGAGTACTGTTGTGAGGAAGACAATACCTTCTATGAACTACATTTGCCCAGGCTGGGGTCTCTTGTTTGCACAAGTAAAGCCATGTTGTTATTTGGCTGTGCATATACCTATTTTAGGGGGGACAATAGTGACATTTCAATTGAACAAAATGTTTGGTTTAGAGCTGCCTTGGATTTCAAGTAGGCAGCTTGCACTTTGAATCCATGACAAAAGCTATGCAAAGCCCATTTCCTCTTGATTAGAGAGACAGAGAGGTTGGTGTTAAAAAAAAAAAAGTCAGGAAACCTTGGGAAAGTGTCTGAAAGGGACCTTGGAGCCTGCTATTAGAGACACGTCCGGCAACTCCCAAAACTCACTTCCAGTTCTTTTTTCAGTTTAATTAGTTTCTTGGCTTGCCACACAGGTCACTAAGTGTTAAAGGCTGTGTGACTGCTGATTTACTAAAAGCCCATTTATTCAATACCAGTCTGGAAATAATTACTTGCATTATGTTGGCCATTCTATATAAATATATTGCCACCAGTGAATGATGGACCCCTCATGTTTTATTCCAGTCCTGGCATAGACATTTCTGTCAGACCTTACCCATGTAGCAACTTTTGCTGGATAACACACCGAAGGAAGTCTCAAAACCTGTAATAAACCAGTACTTTCCTACTAATACAAAAAAGTAAAGATTTTATGATAGCAAGAATAAGAATAATAAAGTAGGAACTTCTGAATTATGAGCACTATCTGAGAAGCAGTAATATCATTTTCCTCCACAAATTATCTTATGCTAGCTAGAAGAGTCAAGCAAGTATTTATCTCCAAAAGTCTTTAAGTTTTATTTGTGGTAGGTTCCACTTTTTTCCTGAATTTTATGTTTGCAGTGTTGATTATGCTTCTTATTCTTTTACTTATTACATCTACTTAAACAACTTACATCTAAATATCTAAATTATATCTTCCCTGCAAGTTCAGGTCATGGATGTTTCCAAAAATACTTGGAATAATGTGAGCTCCTTTTCAGGAAAAGGCAGGTTACCCTGAATGTTTTAATTTTCAGAGAGGGTATTGAAGTAATCCAAACATCCCAGTAAGCCTCAGATTTGCACTTTTCCAGTCCTGGAAAAGTATTGGTGTGGTTTATGCTGTTAAGCCCAAAAAGCGCAATCACCTACAGAAGAAATCAAACCGTAAAACTCTCAAATGATTACAAGACATGTATGTCATTTTGGTCCCAGTTTAGGTTGAAGAAATACACCTTGTATTTCCCATCAATGGTATGATTATCCCTGTGCTAGCTCTTTGGGGTTTGGTTCCTCCTTCTGTCTGAAGTATGTAAAACATCTCTTCCAAGGGAGATCTTCTTCTGTGATGGGCTTGAGTATGGCATAATAATCAACACAGATTTATATTGTCACTTAAGGCAATGATCATAAAGTGGTTAACTATCCTCAGTTTTGCAAAGTACAGCACAACACTTTCAGTGCCATGTCTCTAGGACCAGTCACAGAGCTCCACCAGGACAGATGAAGTTTAATGTAGGTGCAGGTAACACCCTTGAGTGCTCAGACTTTTGATTTCAGAACAGAAGAAGGAGAGTTAAGGTTTTTCAGATATTTGTATCTTGTTAGACAGGCTGGTGCCCAGAAAAATACTAGAGCAGCAGCTCCCCTAAAAGGCAGACTAATGTTTGTAAACCTAGAACCTTTTTCTCCCTCAAAGACAGCAAAAGTGATACAGAGGTGGTGTTGAATTTGCTTGAGGTACTGCTTTTAAAAGTCAAAATCTCACATGCATAATGCAGTACAGAAAGACGCCATTCCAATTGAAGGAAGTAAATGTCCATTTCCTTCTCTTTTGTGCACTCTCAAATTCACTCCATGACTGCTATTGTGTATTTGAATATCTGAAGGTGCAGAATGCTTCTGTCTTCAGTTCTTCTCTGTCTCCCCACGTACACACTTATATGTGAGTTTTCAGAAGCTGAAATTTAAACAAGAAGGAAATGGGTATGCATGACAGAAATGGAAAGTTTCATTTTGGCAGTAGCCAACTCAGAGCTGCACACAGCTTTATTGGTGCAGTCTGAAAACAGGGAGACTTTCTTGCTTTCCATGGTGTGTGTAATTTTAGCTTGGGAGTTATTCAGGGGATGTGGGAAGGAATTGTTTCGAGGACACAAGTTGAAACACAAAACGGAGATGACTTGGCCACTCACAGACTGCTGCTGCAGGCAGGAGCTCAGTGTTGGGCTCTGCTGGGTTCTCCTGGATGCAAGGTCTCTGGTTGCAGTGCCACATGGTCAGGGAGAGAATGGAGGCCTTGGTGGTCTATGCTTAACCCTTAAAAACATCCGAGTTTGGGACGCGGGAGTTGGAGTGGTGGGTTACTGATAGCTGAGGCCAGGAGGAGGGTGGGCCAGGAGGTGGGATGGCTGTTCAGGATGAAAGGTGTGAGGAGAGCAGGCATGCGAGCTGAGGTGGCCATGGAACGAAGCAAGCATGAGGCGAGGTGACTGAGAGGAGTGGCAGGTATGAGGAGAAGGAGCCACAGGAGGCAAGGTAGCCGTGAGGTAAAGGCAGGCAAGAGGCAAGGTGGGAATGAGGCAAGACCAGCATGAGACAAGGCAGCTGCGAGGTGTGGCAGAGGCAAGAAGACATTGTGAGGCGATGCAACCATGACACAAGGCAAGGCAGCCAAGTGGTGCAGCCAGCGTGAGACAAGAGTGCCGCCCTCCAACAGCGGCACCGCTGAAGGGCCGTCCGCCGGCGGGAACGCTTGGGAAGACAAGACACAGGGGAAAACAGACATGAGGGGGAAGCAGCGAGGAAGGGAGGGAAGGGGGGTGGAAGAGGAGCCGGGAGGAAGGTGGGATCCTTAAGGAGAGAGGGGCGGCACCCCGGGGCCACTCGCCTGCCCGGCGGGCGGCAGGTCCCGAGTCGCCGAGCTTCGCCCCCCGCAACGAGACGCGAGGAAATCGCCTTTTGATTGCGGAAGTCGGCGGGAAGGGCTGCGGGAGAGTCAGCCCGGGTCAGAATGGCAGCGTGGGAAGCAGCGGCCGCCTCCCCCGCCTCCTCCGCTCCTCCTCAGCCGCGGGCGGGCAGCCCCCCCACCCCACGCC
>VXBB01020593.1:531992-613949 GCA_013399915.1 Illadopsis cleaveri | reverse complement strand
CTCTCAGAGCCATCTCCGCTCTCTGCAGGCCGCGCCGGGGCAGGAGGCGGAATGCAGCGCCAACCTGACGGAGCAGAGCGTCGCCGGGCAGAGCGTTTGGCTGCGCTGGAGTGCCGCGGGCCGCGCCTGCAACTTCAGCCTGAGCGGGCGCTCCGAGGACGGGGAGGCGGCCGGCTGCCAGCCCGCCCCCGAGGGCAACGGCACCTACGGCTGCACCCTGCGGGGCCTGGAGGCCGGGACCTGGTACCACCTGCGCATCGAGCCGCTCGCCGGCGGCGAGGCTCTCAACATCTCCCTGCAGACAGGTACGGGCGCGGGCGCGGGCGCGGCAGGTGCGCGGGAAGGGACGCCGGGTTTTTCCTTTTCCTCCCCTTGCTTCGGCCGGCTCCAAGAGGAGAAGAGCGATGCATTTACAGCTACTGCAAGCGGATAGTGTTTGCTGAACATAAGCAGCCCTGCGCTTGAGTTCTGTTTAGCCCACTGCCAGAAGTAACTACTGCCGACAGTTAACCCAGCAAGCTTGAAAGAAGAAGGTGCTGTGAGGATATTAAGTCAGGAAACTGTTTTTGTAGTAGTAGCCCATAACGTCCTTTGTGCTCATGGAAACATATTGTTGTCATAGTTCCTCAATTGACAGTTTATTTACTATGTTTAAAATACAATGTATTTCATAGCAGGTAAAACTTCTTTAAGGATAACTTACTGTTTCAGCCCATTTCCATACTTTTATTCTGTCTAACCAGAGTACAAAAATCAGAAACTAAGGCTGAAACTTCTTTCTTATATTTATTCATTGGATATCACCAGTGAGATGTTATGATGTACAGTTGTGTTCAGAGCACTTACAGTGGCACATCCATGACTGGCTGTAAAAATGGTCCAGCAGCCTGACAGAGGGCTGCCAAGGAAAACCCCCTTTCTGCATTCGTGTTTGGGTGGGCATGTGAACAATTCAGCTGTGAAGCAGTGGACAACACTGAATGACAACAGCTGCAGTGGCACAACTGGCCTCTTTCTACCTGTATTTGTGCTTTTTTGAAGATGATAAAATGTAATATTGTTCAGGCTCTTAAAGGTAGTAGTTCAAGACCCCAAACAGAAATGTCTTAAATAAAGTCCATCATTAAATGCCTCTCTGATTTGCTCCTAATGTGTTAGTTTTAGAGAGGTACTTAATGTTAGTATTGAAGATTCTTAAGTTTAAAAAAATCCATTGACAAGTCTGCTGGTGCCATAGCTATACACTAAGCACAAGTCATGTCTGTTGGTAAAAATGAGTAATAGTTTCTGTGCAGATAGTGATTTAAATTTGTTGTGCATCATGCTGATTTTTTTTTGATATTGATGACTTGTAATGTGAAAATTGAAAGAATAGCTCAACCATTATCAGACAGGTGTAAATCACCGTAATTTCTGTATGGTAAAGTTCTGTTGTTGAACACTTGTATAGAAGTAGAGAAGATACCTCTTTAGAGCACATTTTGATTAATGCATATTAACGCAGAAGCTTGATTATGCCATTTATTACTTTTATATCACTAATTAGATTTTTCAAGGCTGTAAGTTGAAAGTGATTGGAAATAGCTGATCATTAGAGTCATTATGTAGCTGACATCAAAGTGAAAAGTCTGATTAAAGTTCAAGTTGAAATACTTAAAATTGGTATACCATAGTTGAAGTGACGTTTACATTTGGATTTTGAATATCAGAGATCACTCAGAAGTGTGAAATGAGAATAGAAGAGCCATGAATGTTTCCTGCAGAGAGCTACTCAGTTTGCTTTGTGGTTACTTGCTTTCCTTGAGTTGAATTGCTTGATGGTGTTCAAAATTCACGATTAGCCCCAAAATTTGCCTTTTTTTTTTGTAAAGAATTCTTCTAAATTATGCCTGTGAACAACCCATGTTGTATTGTCCATACTAAGCTTTTCAATGCAGAATGAGGGAGGATTATTCCTCTTATGTTTCCACCAGGGGCAGCATTTCAGACCACTTTTATGGAAGCTCTTTTTCACCTGTTCCTTTGTAGCTTGATGACAGTAGTTTTAGTTTACTATCTACTGAGCCTGAGTGTCCATAGGTGTGTGTTCTTGGAAATTGTCCTGTGAATATGGATGTATAAGCAGTTTTTCCAGCCATATTATAAACAAAATTTCCACCAATTTCAATGCTAGTGGAACTGAGTTATCATGGGCCATCTAAAACCACAATGTCTGACCTTGGTACTCAGTGAGGTTCCCTTCCTGAGCTCCTTTTCTAGCAAAGATGGACTAAGCTGTCCATTGAAGGTGCTTTCTCCACTGGCTGTCAAAGGAGGCTGGGTTAGACCAGGAAGCTGAAGTGTAGTTGGTTGAAATGAAAGGAATCCCATCTCATGTGTTTTATTTTTGCAAAACGATGTTTGAACATCTGTATGATCTTGATACAATAAATGCACATGAGAAAGTACGAGGAAGTTGCAAGTTTGTTTATATACCTAGTTCAGAAACTAGTTTAGTTTGCATCAAGTTTCTTATACAAAGTACTTGAGTAGCTAAGCACGTAAAATCCAGAACATTTGGTTAAATTTTAAATGTGATCTTTTCTGGCCAGGAACTCACAGCGAAAGCAATGAACAATACATGCCACAGTTGCAGTGATAATGTGAAAGCTTGGAGAGGACCATATTGGCCTTTTAAGCATATATAATGTCACATTAAAATCATGGTCTGTGTTGTTTGCAAGTTTGATATTCCAGTAGAATAATTGTACAGCTTGCTAAGATTCCATAAACTCTCCAGTAACACCAGATTCACCCTTCTGAATCTTTTTGTAGAGAGGCAGCTTCTATTTCACTTGTGGATACAAAGATCTAAAGTCTAATAATGTGTGAAATAGTGGTACAAAAATCCACACTAGTCCTCTAAAGTGACTCTCTTTACTCAAGAAGTTTTGATCTGTGGGTTGTCAATTTCAAACAGCAAGTATTTAATCCTGTAGAGCAGAAGTAAAATGGGTCATCCAAAATGATGGAAAATATAGTCACATATGCACTTCATAAGGCATGTATACCTAGACATGGAAACACCCACAGTGGGGGCATTTGTGCTATTTTGGTAGAACAGGAAAGAAAGAAAAAGCTGATAGCACCATTTATCAGCTCTGAGCTACAGATAAATTTTCCACTGCAAAACTGAGATTACAGATGTTAGTAGGCACAAGTCTGAATATTTGCTTCATATTAACATTTACAATTTGTTAAGGTTTTTCTAAATAAATACATATACATAAAACAGCACATAAAACCATACAACTAGTCAGCATGCTGCTGGCATTGTAAAGCTGGGATGTGCACCTGTCCCACCTTTCATGTTATATTCTTTGTTTTGTCAGTAAAACAATTTCTATGCTTAAGAACTGATGAATGGTAAAAGACAGTAGGATTTTGTCTTTCCTGATTTCAAGTAAGATACATTTTAAGTTCTGAAATCTCCAAATGTCTGTGCACCAGTATAACTGTATTTCAATTAATGACTAGGTCTAGATAAAAATAGTAGTATATTAATAGATGTTAAATTACAGTTAAATTTATAAATTTCAATTCTGAATTGAAGTTCCAATTTGAGATACCAGTCTAGAGAGCCATGAAAAATAATTTGGCAATTACCCCACTTTCAACTATGTATTCGAAAATAGACTAATAAATGCCATTTTCAAAATCATTGTCTACAAAAATATTGCAGTGCTATATTATGTTACTGCCTAATCCAGCCCTCCTGTACTGACAGAACTAACAGGTAAATAATTTTTTGTTAGAAAATCCATTAAATATTTGAATGAAAAGAAGATAGAATTTTATCTTCTAAGACACAGACTGTTAGAGTGCTTTTTCATTGTAATATATAACTCTCTAAATGCCAGAAGCATACCTTGGCCATGTGTTCACTCCTGTAAATTTCAAATTGTTTGGGACAAATTTGATTTATTAGCCATCTGTAGCAACAACATGTGACATGGCTCTAACTATAGGCTGTATAATCCTATCATCTGTAATCATGTAATGGTTATGATCATCATTTCAAAGGCAGAGTACAAGAAGAAGAAAAATAACCATGTTTTAAAGATTCTCTAAGTTGTGTATCCTCCCAAAGAAATGGATATTTGTACTTAGTAAAGACAGTGAAATCCACACTCTACTTAACCTTCAGAAAAGTCATTTTGAAGTAGGTTACTGTTTTATGAAGAGGGAAAGCTAGGAAAAAAATGCATAATATGGTAGGAAGATGACTGAAACTGGGAGGAATTCCTGGTTACTAAGTCCTGGGCTTATATCTCCCAGGGTTTTTTGGGGTTTTTTTTTTGGGGGGGGTGGTTTCCTGCATAGGGCAGGTGTGTTTCTGTGCTTACAGGCTGTATCTGGGAGTCATGTCACTGGAGTTTGACATAGCCATATCTGTAAATTGGATCTGCAGCAGCTGTGCACACAAAGCATAACCTCTTCCCCAAAAGTGAAAATGGAGTTGCATTATAATTCAAAGACCATTAAGTCTTCTGAAAGGTGCCTTTGCAGACCAGGGGACATTAATTCATGTAGTGTCAAATGGTATAAAAACATCTTGATGAAAATATTTTATTTCTGTGATATATCAGTGTTGTATTGTAGCCAACAGAGACTTGTATAACAATGTAAATGGTTTTTTAAGTGTTTGTTTCCATCCAGGGCTCTTTCAGCCCAGGCACTTCCCAGTCTCATTGTTCCTTTGTTCTGGCGGATGTACAAAGCACTGAGTGTTTTGTTTTCTGGACCAGATAGATTAGATAAAGTCTGAATTTCTGAACTTCACCTTCTAGGCACGCAACTTTCTTCTTGCCCATGCACCTTTGAAGACAGATTACCCAGGACAGTATAAGTGCTTCTAAAAATGCAGATAGATTCTTTTGTCAAATTTGGCAAATAATACAGATGACAGTGGTGGTTACTTTTGCAGGGCTAAAGAAGAGTCAACCTTATTCTTAGTCAGAAAGAGGGTTAAACTTCTTGACAGTTATCATGACTCTTCTCTCAATGTCAGTCAAATTAAAACTTTTTCAGCTGGCTGTGCATCTGACCATATATAGTGCTGGAATTTATTTCTGACTTCCAGAGTCTGACCTTTTAGAACAATTGCCTTCAAGGAACAAGATTATACCCCCGCTATTCACTGTTGCTAACATAATAGTCTTTAATGGCTTAGTACATATTATAGGTGGAGCTGGTAGTCAAGCCTATTGTTAAGATTTCCTGACACTTTTCATTAAAACCTCCTGTTTCAGTTGCTGTAACTGGGTGAAGTTTTAACTGTTTGGCCTGTAGTTTGATATGCTTGGTCTTTGAATTGATTTTTAATATTACTTTTTTCTTTTTCAGATTTAAGCAGACTTAGTTTGGCCTTTAAGAAAGTGGTCAAGAAAAGATAGTTGATTTTGCTACTGATTTTGTAAATCAATTTGTTTAATTTTCATCTCTTTTTCTGAAGAACACTAGCATCTCTGCGGTCCAAAGGAAGAGTTTGAATTTAAGCAGAGACATGGGTTCAAAAGGACACAGTATTTTACAGAGTCACAGAAAGGTTGAGGTTGGAGGGGATGTCTGAAGTTCATCTGGTCCAAGCCCCCTGCTCAAGCAGGACCACCTGGATCTGGTTGCCCAGGACCATGTTCAGTCAGTTTTTTAATGCTTCCAGAGAAGGATATGCTTCCTTGACATTCCTAATGTGTTTGATTGACAAAGTATACCACCAAAACTTGGCACTACTCTGTTCTCAGCAGAGCTTAGTAGGAAGTGATTAAACCTTCCATATCACCTAGAATTTGAAGAAAGAGCAGCTTAAAGGCTCCTAAGACCCTCCTACTTATGTATTTGTAGGTGGGGAGTAGGCTCAACTTCATCAACTTTCAGCCTTTACATTGCATTTTTTAATTATGTGATTGACACTTTTTCATCTCCTTTGTTCAGAGAACCAAGCAGCAATGACTGCACTGGAAAAACAGTCTTTTTCTGTGTTTGAGGTGCTGTTCATACAGAGACCACAGTTCTCAGCCTGGATGCACCTTACACTCCTGGTCTGATGCTAACCACCTGGATCTGGTAGTGTAGCACAGAGTACTCTTGTAGTAGGCAAATTTATTCCTAAATTGTTGGGAAACTTTAGCATCCTAACTTATGAAGATTTGATTTCACTGCTTGGAGTTGTTTCATGATACCTTCTTAATAAGCATCTGCTTAACCTTATTGGAAGACATAGACATCAATACCTTAGTACATCAACATGTAACACATTTTGTGTGGTTTGCATGAAGTCTTGTGAGTGATGACATACACCTGGAGAATAAAAGCAACCAGACTCTAGATTTGGTCAATTTGCCTTTTCTTTAGAGTGTGTCTTATTTCACAGGTGGTTTTACTGGAGACCTTCTTAATAAACAACATAATGAATGTTGAGAATTTCAGAAAAGTAATCTCAATATTAGTTCCTTAAAGTATATCCAATGTAGTGTTTGGGTTTTTTTAAATTTATATGAACAGTACTACAACAGAGCAGACGTATATTCTATCAGAATCTGAAGTCACTGAAGCTAAGACTAAAAGCAAAAGATCATTGCGCTTAAAATTGTATAAATGCTCATGCCCATAACTGATAAAGTGTTCAGGGTGCTAGGAAGTGAAAGCTGTTTCTGCCACCTATAAAGGTACATTACACTGAGGCACTGAGTATAATTTGCTGGGTTTCCATGTTTGTTGTTTCTTATTAAAATTGTTACAGTTTTACTATCAGCAAATTTCCAAGCTTGCAATATACATCCACAGTGGAAGTGTTGTGTCTGTGTATGTGTATGTCTGTGTGAGTGAGTGTGTACAAATATATAAAAGTAATATTTTTGGATTCTGCAGGACTCTCTTGTAGACTGGCTTCAATGCACAGTGTTTATAAATAGAAAGAAAAAGCTTTTTGAAAAGTATTGGCAGCATGATGATGATAATGAGAGAGTTTTGAAAGATTTTTTTGTGCTGCTGTGTAAAGTTTCAGACAATCCCAAAGCAAGAAATGGTTTATGTTTTCTGAGTTTGTTTGGTTTTTTTCCTAACTGCAGATCCCTTGCCACCATCTCGTTTGGAAATTAATAAGGAAAAAACTACACTCACAAGCTTGCAGGTTCAATGGGATCCTTCTTCAGGAAAGGTGGACATGTATAACCTAGTATTATTTGATCGTGATAATAAAAAGATACAAGAAGTCTCCATACCAGGAAGCATTTCAAAACCAGAAAATACATTTTCCAGTCTCATTCCTGGGAATAAATACAACATTGTCCTCAGTGCCATTGCTGGAAATAAGACTACCCCTGAACTTCACATAAGTGGATCCACTGGTAGGACTTCTTTTCCTGTAGTTCATCTGAGTAAAACCACTTACTGTATTCTACACTTCTGCATTTTGAAATTAGCAAATGGGTATAATTCTTCTACATGACTATATATATGTACATATTTATGGAAGTATCTATTGATTGTAAGTAGAAACAAAATATGCATCTCTGACTGACATAAAGAATTGTTTGCTAAGAATAGAGTCTCATTTTTATGGTGTATTTGGGATTGGGTTTTCAGTAACCCTAAAGAAAACCAACATATTCCAAGAGTAAATCTATTCAAAATTGCTGATATCATGGAGATAAGCATTAGGCCTTAAGCATGTGCTCTTTTTATACCAACAGTGCCATCTCCTGTAAAAAATATTCAGGTCAGTGTCAAGACAGACACTATTGACGTTTCGTGGTCTTCTGGCTCTGGACACGTGGATCATTACAGGCTGCTGTTACTGGATAATCATGTACCAGTTCATGAGATTCACCAAGAAGGTTCTCTGACCTCCTACACTTTTTCAGGACTTACAGCAGGCCACCTGTATAACCTCTCTATCATAACTCAGGCTGCAGGATTGGAGAGCAGCAGTTTTCAAACAGTCAGGACAGGTATGGTTTCAGAATTCATCACAACAAAACAAGAAGCTAAGGCCATAACCTAATAGTATTGTAGGACATATTTCGGAATAATAAGTGATTCGTGTTCCAAGTTAAAGACACTATAAGCTTATTTAATTCCCTAAGTTACCACTGCAACAAAGAGGCTAAAATGAAAGTAGAAAAAGTGTGAAAGGGAAGTGGGAAAAAAAGTAAAAAAAAGTTAAGTAGGTTAAGAACTTTAAATTGAAATGTTGGTCTGGGTTTTTTGGGGTTTTTATTTGTGTAGTTGGTTGGTTTGTTATGGGTTTTTGGGATTGTTGGAATTTTTTTCTTTTAACAAAGAAATATTGATTCACAGAACTAGAGTTTTAGAAATTTTTTTTTTTCAGGAACGTTTTTCAGGGCTAAGTTCTGTGGTCATAGGGATAATGATAACATTCTACTGGAGTCCAGTGGTTAAAACACTTACATAAGCAAAAAAAGGTGTTACCTTCACTCTCTTTAATTTCTGGGAAGGGTAAGATGCAATTTCTTCTACAGAGATCTTATCATGTAAACATGGTGTAATATTAAGTGAAAATATTGTCATGTCTAGGATGCACAGATGAGTTGCTGTTGTCTGGGGTGTTTGTGGGATTATACTAATTTCATTTTGTTTCTTCAGAAATTTTTATTTCTTTCTGTTGTGGGGTGAAAAAATTTTAAATCTCACAGGTATTCTTAGAGCATAACAGCATTCCATATAGCTTGCAGTATGGTCCTACATTTCAGTACCTTCTGTGCCCCAGGCCTGAGAAGTTAAGTTATTGGAGGTGGCTGTGTTTTTCTTTCAGTGGAACATTTGAATAAAGGAGTCTTATTCAAATCCCTTTTACACTGGTATAAATCAGGCATACCTGCAGTAATGCTGTAATGTTTACCAAAATGTATGCAGGCATCTCTTGTTCTTAGGAGCATGTGCCTGGTCTGGTTTATGGTCAAAATGATGGGTGTGAGTGCAGACACAACTAAAAGATTTTCTGTTCCATGAAAAAAGAGTAGGCATCATAAGACATGTCATTCTCAGAAGTGCAATGTCTTACACAGGGCAGGGTTAAGTTGCACTGTGCCCAGACTTTGCCCTTTCACTATTCAGGTAAAATCATTCATACTCCATCTCATATAACTGTTCAAAATCAAAATTTAACAATGGGAGTTTGGGAGGCAGCAGGTCTTATGTGTTTGGTGGTGGATGTATTTTATTCTCTTTCTTATTTTCTTTTTTTAGCCCCAGCTGAAGTCTTAGATTTGATGGTGACTAATGATGGCAGCTTAGATGCTTTAAAAGTTAAGTGGAGAAGACCTTTGGGAAGCCTCGATTTCTATAATATCACTCTGTCTCATCTTGGATCAGTTAAAGAAGTCAAAACTGTGCAGCCACCAGTCACAGAGACGCAGTTTGACAAGCTAACTCCAGGACGTCTTTATCAGGTTACTGCCCGCACAATCAGTGGTGAACTGTTCACCGATCGGATGGCAACTGGCAGGACATGTAAGTCTTCTGCTTCAGTAAGAACGTTGTAACTAATGCTACTGTGAGAGACAAAATGATTTGTATTCCAGGCAAAATGAGATTAGAAGCATGATACTGTTTCAGATATACCTCCTGCTGACTCTATGGCAACAGTTAATCTGAGAGGCAAAAGCAGCTCCAGCATATTTTGTGGGCAGGCTACAGTTGTGAAATCTTGTTGGACGTTGTAGCTGAGTGAGTCTGTTACAAAGCTGTTGCATACTACTGCACTCCTGACCAACTTCGTTATCTTGAATTCAGCTCAGCATACTACATAAACTGAGCTACACTGTGGGGAAGTGTGGATGTAGTCAAATTATTAACAGTTTTTAAAGTAATTTTGCAAGCTCTAGTCTTACTCCTTCTTCCAGACGCAAATCTACAAACCAGAGAAGATTACATCTTAGATTTCTTTATTGTAAACAGCATGGATAATAAAGGCATGTGGCAGCCAGGATAGAGCTGAGTTACGAGGTTTTTATCTTCTTTCAGAAGTAAAAATTTTCAGGTATCTTTTATCTGAGTTCTGAACATGAAAAATCCTACATAAGTCCCACAGCATTACTGGCCCTAGAGATGTGTCATCTTTTCCATACCAGCCTAGCCTGAGCAAAAGTTAGATGGTAAAAAATGTCTAACTCAGTGAAGAATGCATACATAAATTTCTAGTAGACTCAGAGCCAAAAGGTGATGAATGTGTGCGTGAGAGAGCAGAGTATTTATTTTAGAACATATTTATTGTCTGCCACTAGACATCTCATGTGGAAGTCACATCCCGGACATACCTAGCTGATATCCCATTCTCAGTGCAGGCTCGAAGAGCCTTAGAAATCTTTCATGTCCTGAAAGTACAAAGCTGGACAAAGCATATGCATGTCTGTTTTGTTTGTTTGGCCTGTCATTAAAGTCCTTTAAGATGACCATTTCAATCTAAAGGGAGAACTTCAGGTTCTCATCCAACACCAACCCAGCTTTGTGACCTAGACCCAGTGCTTTCAAAGCTGGGGATTAGAAATCCTATTTCCAAGGATGCTGATCATATGCAATTCCTTCCTTTGCCGTAGACATCAAGAGCTTTGAAAACAGTCACTTCAGCAGAAGCTCTGTGTAGTAAAGATACATTTGTAAGTCCAGACTGTCAGGTCTACAGATGCTGAAGGGATTAGACTCTTAGGGTCCCTCTGTAACTCACAGAGAAAGCCAGGTGTCCAAGAACATAATACACATTGCTGTATATTGAGAGGGTGCCTACAGCAGCAGAACCTGCCAAGAAATGTTGTGGTAAGAAATATGGACGTGTCAGAGACTGAAACTTTGTGCCATTAAGGTGTAATGATGTCCAGCCAGCCTGACAAGGCTGAACTTTATCTGCTATGATGTAAATTCATCTGTGCTTCCTAACAATACACTGTGTGCTTTTATCCACTCGCTCAGAAGTTGAAACACATTTCCCGTATTCACTGGCATATGGGAGTTTTAGGTCTGATATCCAGCTATGCCCATGGGAAGTGAAACCAGGGAGTATTTTGTGATGCTGGTAGAGAGGTTTCAATCCTGTGCTAGATAGTGAGCAATTAAATATTAACTAAGCTAGATAAAGCATAAGAACATGATGCTAGCCTTGTAGTTTACAGTTAATACTTACGATGGTCTCAGGGCTCCAATGCTGATCTCTGAGTGTCTTAATATGAAGCTTACAGGTATCCTCTCCTAAGGGTCTGCATCTGTCTTCTAGTCACTGCTTAGTCTGGCTGATACTTAATTATTCCATGAAAATCAGAAAACCTTCAGTGGTCCCATGTGACCAGCAGGAGTATAGGGTAAGAAGATTAGGCATGTAAATACGGGATCCTTGAAGTAGAGGACAGGACAGAGTGGATGATTTAATGGACCACTGTCTTAACCTCGGTCCCTTATACAGCTGGGAGGAAGTATGGCATACAAGGTAGAAGAAGCTGTTTCTGTGAAAGAAGCCTTTAGATTGTGTTTCTGCTGCTGATACTAGAATTGGGCTGATAGAGATTGAAGTTTCAACCTTAGCAGTGAAAAATTGATGGACAGTTTCTAAGTGAGCCAAAGTGCAGGAGACAACAGGAAACCTGACTGAAAACTGCAAGATGCATCCGATAAGTGTACGGGGGAAATTTTGTCTGCCCTTAGAGGGGTTGCCTATTACTGATGTCAGAAAACAGCAGGAAAATAAATGAGTGGTTTGTGTGGGGAAGAGTAAAAATTGTCTTTAAAATGAGAGCCAACCTTTCCAACAAGATAGCTCACATTGCTCTAGCTGGTCCAAGCACTTGTGCAATAGCTGTGCTGAGAGACAGGTTTTGCCAGTACATCTCACCAGAAATAACCCACTTCAGAATTGTTTTTTGCCTTCTCTTTCCCCAGTTCCCCAGAAAGTTTTGGAGCTGCAGGCGGGTCCTAGCGGGTGGCTGCGGTCTCTGCGAGTGACCTGGGTGCCCCCTGCGGGAGACTGGGAGAGGTACCACCTGCTCCTGTGGAACCACTCAGCCCTGGTGCTCAACACCACCCTTGAGAAGGACACCACCGAGTACCTCATCCGTGATGCGGGCCTCATCCCAGGGAGGGAGTACGGCGTAGAGGTCATTGTGGAGAGCGGCGATTTGCAGAGCAAGACAAGTTGCGTGGGGAGAGCAGGTCAGCATGCTTGTCCAGGCACTGTCAGAGTGCAGAGTTCAGCTCTGTGAACAGTGAAAGAGTACTTGGGAACCCACAGATTAATTTCACTATTACTAGGAGCTCCCTTGTAAACGACAGAAATAATTTTAGCAGTTCTGTGAAAACTTTTGGGATTACTTTTGTAGTAAATGTTTTGTTAGTGAAAGCTATGGGAACTATGTCACGATTCTGTCACAACTCAGGTGTTATATTACATGTTCATTGCACTGCTATATTTTGTAGCTGATTGTGGGGCACCCTATAAAGGTCTTAAAGAAAGCACTATAGGCCTTCCTGTATTGTTCATCAGTATGTTTCCTTGCCAGTCTGTGTGAAGAATATTAACCATGTGGCTAAGTTGTATCTTAGTATGGCTGTCCTATAACATCCTAGTTCTTGTTTTTGTGCTCCCTAGAGAAAATGGGTTAGTCTGTTCAAGTCTGTGTTTCCAAAGGAAATCCATATACGCAGCAGGGACAGGAGTGGAATTCTTTTGCAGTGCATTAGTCAAAGCCACGTCTGATTTACTTCAAACTTAAAAAATAATTCCTGCATAATTGTTAGAATTTCTGCTCAGTGAATGCAGAATAAGTGCAATTCAGAGAAAAGGAAGACTTGGAGTAGGAATAGCAGGCAAGGCTCAAGTCTAACCCTTATCTCACTGAAAAATGTGAGGTAGGACAGGACCATTCTACTTTATCCTCATCCTTCCTGGGGCCTACCTGTTGTACTATACCCTCATCTGTCATTCCTTGAGGACTTAATTTTGTTAATTTTGCACAACAGCAGAACCAGTAGAAGCTACAGAACTGAAGTTTTCTCTGACTTGCAGCAAACTTGATCAGAGCAAGATACATTCTCATCTTCCTTAGTTTGACACGTTGCAAGTAATTTAAGTTTATGGTGTTACTTTTAATTGACTCAGCTAAGTGATTAATTTTGGACCCAGTGATTTTAGAGGTCTTTTCCAACCTAAGTGAGTCCATGATTCTGTGATTAGAACGTAGTCCATTAAATAACATCCAGCAGTGGGTGTATCATGACTGTGTTTGACCCACAGTGAGGTGCATAATGTGTCTGTCATGAAGTATAGGTATTAGGCACTGTTGTGACTCAATTTTCTCTTATACTAACCCACAGACTTGGAAAGTGAGATGCATTTCAATGTAACAGGGACAAAATCAGGTCAGGGACTATATAAGCAAGACATGCTTGCTGGGTATGCAGGCACACACATGCACATGAACACACACAGAAATTCACTGATTGAATTCTTTCTTTTATGCCACTGTAAATTTGAAGTGTCTCCCAACTTGACTGGAGTATAAACCACTGCAAAATCAATGTCACTCTGGCCCTATTATTTGCATCCTTGTTTTTTAGAAGTACATTGGCATAGATCTGATTTATGGTACAAATGTCTTATATTCCTGTTCAGCACCCAGAGTTCAAGAGGAAGTTTGCTGACTTCCCCACATTTCCATTTGCACTAGAATATATATCCTGATAAGTTTAAACCTAAGCATTACAGCCATAGTGCATTGCTGAATTCTGCTGCTAGCAGTCCTTCCTGGAAGAGCGACACAAATACTAGATTTGTAACAGTGGCTTCCTAGAGAAAGGCAAAGAATTCTCCTCTTGATTTCAGATACTTTGTTGCTACCACATTTCTGTCATACAGAACACATTTCTTACATCTTGAGATAGGGCATGTGTGCTTACCACACAGTCCTGTTCTCATTGTGATATCTGTGTACTTTTCCAGCTCCTGAGCCTGTTCTCCAGCTCCGTGTGAAGCATGCTAATGAATCTTCACTTAGTGTCATGTGGGTGACCCCTGTTGCAGAATGGGACAGCTATGTGGTTTCCCTGGGAAACAGTGATCTTACTATTGTAAAAACAAGACTTGCAAAAGAAGCTAAGGAATTCACTTTCACTGGCTTGGAACCTGGAAGGAAATATACAGCTACCATCACTACCATAAGTGGGACTTTAAGCAACTGGACTTCAGTAGAAGGAAGAACAGGTATCATCTTGTCAAACTGTTTTAATCTTCTGTTAATCATTAACAATCTTTTTTGGCTTTGTAGTGAACTGAATTAAGTGAATTAGTGAACTCAATGTCTAAGTCTCAAAAGTCTTGATCTTATGTTTGTTTCCTCAGTAAAAAAGTTACGTCTGAGTCTCTCATTTCTGTCAGTTATCTTGCTGTATTTTTTTAAGATTTTGGGGAAATAGATGTGTAATTCCTGACAAAGCAGTTTTCCGAAATATGTCACATCTAATCAATCTACATTAGCACAGGATTCCATATAAGAAGAACCATTTTCACTGTGTATTTTCAGGAGGGTCACTTCCTTGATGTAAAGCATTCATTATCTGGGAAAAAGAGAAACATCACCACACAGGAATATATTACTTCAGGGGGAACATTCCAGAGTTGACAGACACAAAACATATGTGATCTTCAAGATATATTTTGAATCTTTTTGCTCTTCTGATTCCGGAATATGTATTTGTTACTGAGGGTGATAACTGTGTCACAAGGAAGGTCCCTTTCTCCACCCCCTGCAGGGCGCTAATTTTGTGCACATGTGCAAGTTTTAAACCATGCAGGTTGCTTTACTCTGGGTAAGCACTGACTTGAGCATTCTCCAGTGCAAGCAAGGTTTTAAAATGTAGCTCTGGCCTTGCGCAGCACAGGGAAAAACAAGCTGCTTGTGTCTGAATATAAGCATGCCTACAGTTGATGGTGGTCCTTACTTAAATTCTATAACTCCTTCCAAGGCCTGAGAAGCTTAGCTTATACTTTCATTTTTCTGTTAGGTTATTAGATAGCTGGAATTTCACTTCCATCTGACATCACTTTAGGGGACCTATTCAGGCATAAAGGTCCCACTTCACTAGTATGAGTCAATGCTTGAGAACACATCAGGCACTGATTGTGTGTCAATATTACATCCAAAGTGAGTTTTAAAGAACAAATATCATTTAGCTTGAACATAGGTTTTAATAAGCATTCCAAACCTCTGAATCTTCCTTGCAGCAGGACAGTTTACTAGGCTTGAAAAATGTTGCTGTAAATATGACAGAAGTAGTTCTTACTTCCATCCCAGATTGGTCAGCTTCCAGTGAAACCTGCAGTATCACTGAAAGAGCATTTAACACGGAAATGTGGCACTTTAGTGTCTTGTTGGAGCTAACTATGTTATGAGAACATTATAAAACAGGAAGGATTTTTGATTGAGTTTTTTGTGAAATTCACATTTTCTTCTGCTATGTGCCTAACTTTCTAGCTTCTGTTAATGATTACTAAACCAGTGCTATGTGTGCAAAAAGGTTGATATAAAACAAGAGCAGAAAAATGCATTCACATTTTATAAAGCTAGAGTCTTCTTTATTTCAGTTCTGCTTGGTCATGTAAACAGAAATCTTTAGAAGTAATTGTATTTCCTTGTTTTGACCACATATTGTCAAACTAAATAAAGAAAGAGGATTTGGGGTGAAATTTGTGCTACATATTACATTCCTTTGTTATTTCTTTATCCTTTTTGGTCTGGCTAAGTTCATGAGCTTATGCTTAGATAAATGTTATGTTTGTTTAGCAATTCATCTTTTGATGCTACAAAAGTTGATATCCTGCAGATATTCTGACATGAAATGTTAAACCATAACCATTCATCTCAGTTATCCCAAAAATTAAAGGGTCTGACACAGTATAGATGACTGTGCCTGAGGTATTCTTCAAACAAGTTTGCCATTTATTAGAAAGGAAAGATCAGGAATGGGAGAGGAAAAGGAAAATGAAAGACACAGACTCTATTTGAAGTAGTCATCAAAAAACCCTGAGTGATTTCCTAAACTGATGGCTTTTATTTAATGGTATTTATAAAATGCCATCTCTTTCGGTTCCCTGATCTTGAATCATTTTCATCTGTCAGAGAAAAGTTGTGCTAAAGGCTGAAAGACCTTTCTGTGCCTTAGTTAGTTTCCCATAGACCGCATCCCAGACAGGAAACAGTCCCCAGTTAAAGTATTTTTAGTCCTGTTGAGTCTGGCTGCAAATTGGAATGTTCTTTTGATGCACTTCCTCAGTGTGACTAAACTTGTGTACTTTGAGGGATTCTGTTTTGTTTTATTTTATTTCTTCTCAGTAACAGTATGACAATTTCCTTTTCAGTGCCAGCCCAAGTGAGAGGTCTGACTGTGGCAAGTCAGGGATCAACCAACAGCTTGTTCACCAACTGGACAAGAGCACCGGGAGATGTAGACTCATACCAAGTGCTACTGATTCATGAGAATGTTGTCATTAAAAATGAAACTGTTCCCAGTGAAACCAACAGATACCACTTCTATCCCCTGAAACCTGGAGGACTCTATTCAGTTGTTGTCACCACTGTCAGTGGAGGGATATCTTCAAGGCAAATGATTGCAGAGGAAAGGACAGGTAAAAAGGAAAACACTCCAGCATGCTTTTTGGTAGTTCTTAAAAGCTGAATTAATCTAAGACAATGGTCTTGTGATTAAGCCACTACACTGAGAGTTCAGAAAACCAGGAGCTTCATCCATATAGTTCAAAACCAGGAGTTTCATCCATATAGTTCCATTCGTGCACACTGTCTGTCCAGATTTGTGTAAATATAGCTTTAGAGAGCTAATTGCTCTAACTGCAGTGGGAACTCTACAGCAGGATCACTCTGTAATGAAGACAAAAATATGCCCTGAGAGTAATGAACAGCTGTGCTGGGTGAATCACTCCTTGGAAGGGACTTTCTTGTTCCATTGGCTGTGTGGTGTGTAGGATGATTGCTCCTCACTTATGTGTGCCAAGAACCTGCCTAAAGGTGGTGGGGTGAATTTGTGTCTCAGTTTCTCACAACCCATTCTTTTTCCTTAATCCAGCATCAAAGAATGCTAAATCCACCAGGGCTAATTAGTTATTATGAAGTCCTTCTGTACTTCATAGAACCAGATCTACTGTTGCATCAAATTCTTTAGGTTTAAAGAATTGTGAAATGTAATACCAGTTCTGTAGTTATTTAGAGGAAAAATTTGGCAACATAGTGCAATTTCACCCATTATGTGTATTTGGCAGAGGCAAATCTGCAGTTATTCTGCAATGTTCTCCTTGAAAACAACTATTTTTTCAGGTGAAAAGGCAAAACAAACCTAAAAAAAAATTGGCAAAGAATAATACTGAGAGGCTTAAAGTAGATAAGCATATTTTTTAAAATCTGGGGTGGGGAGGTGGTTGACTCTGACAGCTGTTGGCCAGCCTCTCTGCTCAGATAACTAAGTTCAGTGCAGCAGAGTCCAGTGAAAATTTAGAACTTCATTATGTCTAAGTTCTGCCTCTGTAATAACTGAGAATTTTGTACCTGAGCGATGATAATTCTGGCAATGCCGAGCCTTGGAGCTCACCTTGCTGGCTTGAAAAACAAGTGGCATTCATGTTTTGTCCACTAGGCGTCAGAGAACCCTCTGGAAATGAAACATTCAGCTGTGGGCCTCAGCATCTTGCCAGTCTTACCAGTTATTGCTGTTACTGAGGAATGGCAATTTGAGAGGATAACTGAACTCCAGGGAGTTCAGAACTGCTGGGATCAGGCCACCAAAGACAATTTCCTTCACTGTATTTAAAAAAGTAGATGAATGTTGCTGAGAGGCAGTCAGTGCAGAACTTCTCAGAAGTCCCAGGCTGCTTATTTTGCAGGGGATGGCATTCCAGGGATTCTCACAACAATAAGAATTGGCTAGTTAATGTTTTTCTTGTTTTTTCCTTTGTTACACAGTTCCTTCCAGTGTGACTGGAGTAACAGTAAATAACTCAGGTCGGAGTGACTACCTCAGTGTTTCTTGGCTGCCAGCTTCTGGAGATGTAGACAATTATTTGGTAACACTCTCTCATGATGACAAGATTGTTCAGACTCTTACCATTTCCAAATCACTCAGTGAATGCTCCTTCAGCAGCCTTACTCCTGGGACGCTTTATGATGTGATGATAACAACAAAGAGCGGGAAGTATGAAAACTATTCCCTCAGCCAGGAACGAACAGGTAAAGAGAGACTCTGGGCAAGTACAGTCACTGTAACCTTTGTTATGTTGGTAATGGCTAATGTATGGCCATTACCAATGATGTATCAACCTCTGACCAAACTGGGATGGATGAGTAGGGGTTGGAGGGTCAAACCATAAAATTACAGCTTTATAGACTTAGTTTTATTCTTATGCCCCTGTTGCTGTTTTATTTCATGCAAAAATACTTTAGCATGAATGAAAGTCATGTTAGTCCTTGTAGGAACATCTGTGGATGAGTGAACAGAAATCATGTATCAGTTTTGGCTCAAATGTGCTGTCCTGCCCTTAATGCCTTTACTTAGCCCTTCAAGAATATCCTGCAGAGCATGTCCTCAGAAAATTACTCGGGCACTGAAAGAAAAGAGTAGGATAGGCTAATTAGTAAAATATCAGTGAGATGTCACAATAATGAGTAACATCCATGTCAATTGATTTTGGTAATGTAATGCACGTGTCTATGGTTTTGGTTATGCAATTTTCAAGGATATTATAATGGGAATAAAGAAATCTCTGAAAAGGATGGCAATAATGATGGAGAACCTTTTAAAACTTTCTCAAAAATTGAAAAAACTGAGACTTCACACTTGGTAAACCAGTAGAACAAAAGAGAGATTGTAAGGGGTGTTAAAATACCAAAGAGTATCAATTAGTGCAATTTTAGTCTTCTCATGATCTAAGTGAAAATCCAAGGAACAGCCACAAAAGGACAAGAACCAAATTTTCAGTCAGTGTTTGCGGAACTCACTACTCTTACAAAAACAGAGCAAGTTCCATAAGACCAAAAATTAGAAAGGCAAACCATTGTATTGTCATAAGATGTAAAGCAGCTTGAAAACTGCAGATACTATTTTATTGCTTAAATCTACATTGTTGTCTTTTTGCAACTTCCTCACAAAACTGTGGTAACGACCACAAATAGAGTTCTTCACCACAACTCTGGTTACTTCAGGAAGTTATTGCTTTCTGAATCTTTAACTGCATTCTTTTTTCTTTCAGTCCCTTCAAGTGTCCAGGGACTTACTGTCAGCAATTCAGCCAGAAGTGACTACTTGAAGGTATCCTGGTTACATGCATCTGGATATTTTGATAATTATGAAGTGATCATCAGGAACAACAATGATTTCATTCAAACAAAAAGCGTCCCAAAGGATGAAAATGAATGTGTGTTCACCAGTCTGGTCCCAGGGAGGCAGTACAGTGTCACAGTCAGCACAAGGAGTGGGAAATATGAAACTAGTGAAAGAGTCTATGGCAGAACAAGTAAGTAAGCACCCTGGAAGCATTCTGAGACACCCTAGGGTATTTTTGTTTTATTTACCATACCCAGGAACAAAAATATCATATGATTTTAACATAGAATGTTGACTATGACTCTTCGAATGTGTATTATTACAAATACAGAAAGCAGTATTTAGTTTATGACTGGTGTTTAAGTTACGAACAAAAAGTGAAAGAGACCTGTGCTGTTAAATTGGAAAGCAAATCTTGAAACATTGAAAGCCAAAAAACAGTTGTACAGTTTTCCGCTTGAGCTTAGTATTTAAATTATGCCAGAATGTACTAAACAGTTTTTTCTGGTCATGGAAATATATAGGAAAGAAGATAGACTAGACCTCACTCTATTCAAACTACCCCAAGCACTGGAATTGGAGAGCATGGGGCATGAGTGGTAGGGTGGCTAATTGGGACCCAGCAGGGATCTAGGTGCAATCTTCACCCAGCACCCTATGTGAGTTAAGGAGCCATGCTGAGAAACTCAGTTTTTTAACAAATATGTAGCATGGGGCAAAAATAACACACCTGTGTCTGGCACAATTCGGAAACTGCATTGTGCTGCTGCATCACACAGATGGACTGCCTTGGCTTGGCACCAGCTCAGGCCTCTTTTTGCTGAATTTGTTGTACGTGCAGATCTTACCCAGTTTTTGTTGGTTAGGTAAACTCCCTGCAGGCTCCATTATTATTTATTTATTATTTTTATGCTGATAGATTGTGGACTTCTGTTCTGAAATGGGACCTTCCCGTGTTAGATGGGGTGCAAACTACCCAAATGAGTGCAATCTACTGCTTTTCTAGGGAGCTGAATGAGAAATTGTAGCTCAGAAGCATGGCTTCAGAGCTGCTAGCTTTTTGCTGTCATCTGTTAGTAAGTACTGAGGAGTTTCCCATCTTTCTTTTCACCTCTTCAGTGCCAGAGTCAGTGAAGGAACTGACTCTCAGTAACAGGAGTACAGAAGATCTGCAGGTGACTTGGTCAAAGGCTGAGGGGGATGTTGATAAGTATGAGATTCAGCTCCTCTTCAATGATATGAAGATCTTCCCACCCATTTTCCTTGGGAACACCATTGAGGAGTATTGGTTCACAGCTCTGACTCCAGGACGTCTGTACAAAATTCTTGTTTTGACCATCAGTGGAGATGCACAGCGTGCTACTTTCATAGAAGGCCTGACAAGTAAGAAATAATGTGGTATTTAAAACGTGTTTAGGCTTCTCTAGAATGAAACACTGAAAATCAAGGGTGAGCCATGATTATATTCAAGCTCCTGTAACACTGGCTCAGAGACAGCAGATCTCATTGAAAATCACACTAGTACTTCAGCCAACTTGTGACCCGTGCTTAATAAAAAAGTGTTGCATTTACTAATATTTGATTGTTGGCAGAGAATCTGATTTGTTGCATGGGAATTGTATTGAGATGTCAACATTTAGGTTTCTGTTATTCCCATGCATGCCAGTTGTTTGCTTAGTGTCTCTAGCTAAATCACTTACCTATTTTACACCTCTGTTTACCTACCTGAAGTGAATGATTGAGATATTAACGGCAAGATGGCTAACTAATTGAGGGTACCTAAAGAGTTGTCATTTTTTGAGGTGTTTTTAAAGTATCATTTGGACAAGAGGGAGGTTACACATAGAATTTCTTTTCTAAAATGGCATAAGCCCACACAAATGTTTACAACTTTACTTGTGTTTACCCATGAATGATATTACTTGTACTTGTAAATGATCTTTCTCTTTTGAATCATTTTTCAGTGGTCATAAAATAGGTAGAAATTAGGAAGCCTGAGTCAAACAGGAAATTTGTGAGCAGGTGCCTTTTTGTTTCCTGTTTTTTCCAGTTCCAAGCAAGGTCCGAAACATTCACGTGTCACCTAATGGCATGACAAACAGCCTGAAAGTGAGCTGGGCCCCTGGAGGTGGAGATGTTGATTCCTACACAGTGACTATATTTCAGCAAAACCATCAGCTTGATTCGCAGAGTGTCTCCAAACACATCTCTGAGCACATGTTTCACAAGTTGGAAGCTGGAGAGCAGTACCGGGTGGTGGTGCAATCTAACAGTGGCACCTTGCACAACAGCTTAGCAGCTTTTGGGAGAACAAGTATGTTTCTCTTGAGACAACGAGAAAGTTGCATTATATCTTCCCAGAGACTGACCCTTGTTTAACAATGTTTATGAACGTACCATAGGGCATGGGGATATTCAGACTCATGGGAAGTTTTTATCTCAAAGCATGAATCATGATATACGCATGGGTCTGTTAGTACCAGTGAGATGTGTCATTTCAGTAGCTTTAGCTGGGTGCATGTGTATGGAATTCTAGCCCAGCCCAGTGTCTTACTTCATAGGATGTGTGCAGTTCCATCCCTCTCATTTTCTCTGTACCCGTCTGACACGTACATCCATTCCATGTAGTCAAGTATTGTGTTCCAGCAGAGCCTATTGCGTGGTCAAGGCTTGTTAGACAACATATTGCCCCAGTATCCGGCGTGTCAGTATTGCAACAATGCAATACCTTGCTTTTAATCTATCCTCTCTCTTTAGCTCCTGCATTTGTTATTTATGGCCTTGACTTTTGTGCAGCAGCTGCTAGCTAACATTTTCTATTCTGGGATACTATTTTGCACCAATTTACCACTCTTTTATTTTTCATATTCCTTTCTTAACTGTTTCAGTCAGTTCAGTTCACTCTCCTTCTCCATCTTTTCATGATAATCTGTATATATCTGTTGCTTCTCCCTTCCCTGTTCAGATATCCATGATGCTCTGTAACTTTATCTGTTTGTATTTATGTCTAGGAATTATTTGTTTGCATAAACATATGCACCAACATTTCTTTTCCCACAAGTGAACCTGAAAATATATAAAGTTATATTCTGTTAATTACTTTATTCAGATTTGTGCATTGAATGATCTGTATTTCACCTGGTAATATTCTGCCTTTAACTGTTGCTTCCAGTTCCAGCCACGGTCCAGGAATTACTAGCCCATCATGCTTACAGCAGTCATTCCTTGTTAGTAACCTGGCAGAAAGCTCCTGGTGTAGCTGAAAGATATGACATTCTGCTCTTGAACGAGCAAGGAATCCTCCTGAGTAACAAATCAGAGCCAGCTACTGCCAAACAGCACAAATTTGAAGATTTACTAGCTGGCAAGAAGTATAAGATACAAGTTTTGACAGTCAGTGGTGGACTCTTCAGTAAGCGTGCAGAAACTGTTGGCCGAACAGGTAATTAGAACATCTTGATCTACTTATACTTCCCTCAGTCTCATTAAATACATGAACCATCTGTATATCTTGATTCTGCAAAGATTCTAGTAAGGTACAGACTCTGCATGATAATGCATCATTTTTCCTGATACATGCTTTGTATGTGAATATGAAATTTATTATCATAATAATGTGGCCATGGTTCATAATAAGGCTATTAAACCAAAATGCTCAATGCTTCCCTCTGTCTGTTGTGGAAATGCCCAAATGCTTTATTGTCATCAAGTTTTTAATTCACAGTCTCAAGGTTCTTAGTGCAGGATTTGATGTGAATACACACTTCTAAACTCAAGGCCAAGTATTGCTTGCAGTCTTTACTGATTTAAAGATTCTTGTAGAAGCTAGTGGACAGTTCAGAGTGATCACAGTCTAGAGAATCAGACCTTCTGGGAAATAAGAATATTGTATTGGAGAGACTCAGTGGCGTTTCATAAATGCTTTCCCTTTGTTTCTGACAGTTGCTGTTGATATTACTTAGCTACTTGTGGCTTAGTTGAAATGTGTTACAGCCATGAGTTTATTAAAGGTTCAGTTTAGTGCCTAGACTCTGATATTTACTCTTACATTAATCCTTCTTTGCAGTTCCAGCAGCTGTTACGAATCTGAAAGTCACAGAGAACACCACTGACCGACTGTCCTTCAGCTGGACCACCTCTCAAGGGGAGCTTGATTCGTATGACATCTTCCTGTACAATCCAGACAAGTCCCTTCATGACAGGATTTCAGGAGAGCAGCATCTCCAGCAATGTTCATTCCAGAACCTGCGTCAAGGCAGGATGTATCGAATGGTGATTGTTACACACAGTGGAGACCTCACTAACGAGTCATCTGTCTATGGAAGAACAGGCAAGAACATCTAAGAAAACCATCTGTCTCCAGTGTGGTGCTCATGGGGGACACCAGTGCGCTGGTCTGAGTCTGATGCTTATATTAGATTAGAGCAACTATTAGGAGTATCAAAAGCTCTAATATGTAAAAAGCATTAAATATATAAAAAGGTAAATTCTGAATGATGTAGTTACAGCAGGAAATATGAAGTGGAGAACCCTGTAACAATTTCCAGGAGCTCATGTCAGAAGAAAGATATCCCAGTGTATGCTCCTTAAGCAGGAAAATGGCTGTCTCCCATCCTAAAAGCAGTATTGACCTGAGTGGCAAAGGCAAAAAGGCAAAGCAAGTAGGGTTAATGGGATAGACAGTGTACCAGTGAAATAAATCTTATTTCCCATGGGAAGCTCTGGCTGCAGCTGTGTGTTTGTTCAGCCACATGTGGAAAGCAGAGTTTTCTAAGCCTCTCTAGCAGCTCTGACATTGTGTGAAACCTTTCTTTATTCCCCTGCGGCACCACATAGGAACCCGTCTGTGGGACTTCGTCTGCACAGTGGTGCACTTTCTTCACCTACCTCAGAAATGGCTGTTTCCAAATACTGACTAGGAAAAAGCTGCTTAACATTTGCAAAACTGTCCATTATAAACATTGCAACCTCTTTTGGTAACAATGGCAGTTCAAAATAATAAAGGAAGCTACTGAGATATGCTTTCGGCTTTTCAGCCAGCTGTGGTGGCTGTCTAGTTTATAAAATGATTATCATTACAGGACAAGTATAAGGTCTGCTTGACCTTTTTGCTTCTTCTCACCCAAAGGATGTTCTACATAAAGTAATATTCATTCCTCTTTTTTCAGTACCAGCCCCAGTTGTTGGTCTCAAGGCATCCAACCGAAACATGACAGACAGTCTGTGGTTCACTTGGGGTCCAGCAGCAGGAGATGTTGACTTCTATGAGTTGAATCTTTACAACCCAAATGGTACACAGAAAGAAACTGAGCAGATGAAAGACCTGGAAGAGTGGCATTTCCAGGGGCTTATTCCTGGCAGAAAATATTCTTTGGTTGTGGTGACTCACAGTGGTGACCTGACCAATACAGCAAATACTGAAGGAAGAACAGGTACGGGATTTTTTTTAGTCCCATCTGTTTGAATTCATTAGTTTACAACTATGCGACAGACTTATTCTAAGGGAGGATTTATTATAAGAATCATTGAAGGTATAAAGATGAAGGATAACCTAAAGTGTATTAAACCAATGGAATGTGAAAGAGAAGCAGTCAACACTGTCTTTCAAAAGCTCAGGAATATGTTATGACTGTGAAAGTCACCATCATCAGCACAGGTGCAGTAACTGGCTGTGTATACAAGATAATACAAACTACTTTGTGGTGCATGAAGAGAATAATGCATGTTTCATTTGTCTTGTGTAAAAATTTGTTAAGGATCTCTTTCGTCTCTCTTTTTTTCCTCCCTTTCTGCACAGCACCCAGCCCTCCTAACACTGTGTCATTTACTGATGTTGCAAACACTTCTTTATCAGTCACTTGGCTGGGTCCTCCAGACTGGACAGACTATGATGATTTTGAGGTGCAGTGGCTTCCAAAGGATCCCCTCACAGTATTCAATCCCTACAGCAGCAGCAAATCTAAAGTACGCATCATCTATGGCCTACGACCAGGAAGACTCTATGAGTTCAGTGTCAGAACTGTCAGTGGCGACAGCTCAAAGACATACAGTCGGTCACAGTCTGCAAGTGTGAGAACAAGTAAGTAAAAATTTCCATTACACCCTAACACTCAGCTGAAGAAGATGCAAAACTGTAAAATATTACCAATTCCTTACGCAGTCAGTAATTTCCATTAATAAATTCCTGAATGACACTGATGAATTCAGATAGATTCTGAGGCCTTGGTGTGTGCAAGGTCAGCTGATTAAAGACTGATAATGGACATACATTTATAATCTTCACATCCAGAGTCAAGCTGTTTGGTTGCAGAGCCTGAATCGATCAGTTTTAGGGGTAAAATAAGGCTGAATATCCAAACTTCTCTGATGGTAGTATATTGAAATGATCATGTCTCTGAATGATAAGACAGGAAGGATGACAGAAACTGTGGTGTACTAGATTTGAAACTGGAATCAGTATTTCACTGCTCTGCGTTTCTTCCCATGACTGTGAATGTCTTTCATCTCTAGCTGTTTCTAGCAACCTCAGTAACAGGCTGATTTGAAAAAGTGACATGAAATTGTAAAAATAAGTGAGTCATGGCAAATCCTCATGTCATTTGGGGTGGGATTCAGCTCTAAATTGACATCTATGTTTAGTAAGCTATAAAGCTCTTTAATATGGCATAATAATTAAAATTTCACCTGTACTTAATCACTTAAATGTAGATGCCTGCCATCTGAGAGTGAAATCCTATCTTCGTTTCATGTTATATGATATAAATAGTGCTCCTATATTACATGGATGAAGTATATTTCTGTGTTATGTTTTAGTAATAAGGACACGTCACATGCTGCCGAGGAAACCAAATCAGTCATGGGATGACAGTATCAGGATTGATACTGATACTGATATAAGTGACCACATGGAGCCTCCAAATAAGTTGTAACACCTTTCTAAAAATCCATTTCTTTGTGATGTTGCTGTTCATGTTAAGATTTCGTCAAGTAGGAGGTTTTTCCCTTGTTTTCACAATTAATTACTGGAGCTTCACAATGTTGATGGGCGGATGTCACTAGATCTGATTTCAGATGGCTAGAATGAATTACATAATAATCAGGCAGCACACACAGTTGGAAATTCTGACTCCCAGGCTCCTGCTCTGATCTGATGGTTGATGCTAGATGGTTGAATCTAGGAGCTGTAGTGTGAGCAGAGAGTGTATGACACCTGTCCCTTTTCCCACCGAGCTTCACCTTCTCAACATTTCCCTAGAACCAGACAAGATACAAAGCCTTCACTGTCGGCCCCAAACCTCTACTGCCATCGCATGTTCCTGGACTCCTCCCGATTCTGACTTCGATGGGTATAGCGTCGAGTGCAAGAAAATGGACACTCGTGAAGTGGAATTTTCTAAAAGGATAGAAAAAGACAAATCTCTACTTAATATCATGACCCTTGTTCCCCACAAGCGATACCTGGTGTCCATCAAAGTGCATTCTGCAGACATGACGAGTGAAGTGGTTGAAGACAGCACCATCACAATGATTGATCGTAAGTGGAATTCAGAGTTGCCCTCAAGAGAGGCATTGAGCAGCAATGAGCAATTGCTTGTGTTGGTTAGACAGTAAAAGGAGTTCTGAACTCCACAATTGCCAATGTGTGGAGTGGTGGCCAAAGTAGACTGAACCTATCCTTTGGTCCCTGTTGTGACAGACAGTGCAGGATTTTGACTATATTGCCTCTCATTACATTGCCAGACCCAATTATTTGGCTCATTCATGAAATATAGTCTGAGAAACATAAATACCTTGTCCTCATCGTCACATGCCTTCAGTTGTCTTCATGCCCACTGCTTGACTTTCTGTATCTGGCTGTTTCCCCTCATAGATGGTAGCCATCCTCAGCCCAAATATCTATCAATAAGGACATTGGATTGTATTACTACATTCTCTTTTGGTTTCTATAGACTCTTCTGAGGTGCTACCTGACCAAATCACCTGTAGGACTTTTACCAGAGGGATGATCCAGATTTCTATAGCATGTGCTTTGAAACAGATTCTTCAGTTTCTCTACCCATAGGCTGCTGAGTGGAGTGTATCAGTAGCATCTGCTGGTACCTCTGCACTGCCAGGCATCACTGCAGTCAACAGCCTGCCATCGCTGACCCTAGAGTTTCCCCAGATTTTGCACTACCTCAGCATTCAGTGGCACAGCACAATGCAGAGGCCTGAACTGTTCCAGGGCTAAACTCAAAAACGAGAGGATGGCCAGGAGGCATGTATCAGAGATGCCTCTGTAGTTGCTTATTAAAAGCCACATTTGTGTGAAATGCTAGGTCATTAAAATTATGTTTGCTTTGGGAGCTGTTGAGCTGAGCGGGAGTTCAATGACCAACTCACCTTCTCCTTTCCCCCTCAATTGCCTTTTAATCTCCTTCCTCTATCACAAAGAATACTACAAATCCAGATGTAAAACCCAGTTATTCATGTCACAAGAAGTGAGACTGAGTCCTATTTGAAAGTTTGCTGATCATGTTTATTCTTACTTGGTTCATGTTCATGCTTGTTTATTGTCATTTGAACACTGCTCCTCTCTCAGACCCTGGTTAGCAGTGGGGCCCCTACCTCAAAGGGAACACAAAAAATTGCAGCTAGACTTTGTATATGTAAGAGGTTTAGCTAAAAAGCATATAAATGTATGAATTTTGGGGGTTTTTGGCATTCTAAAAACTTTTGAAATTTAGCCACCTGCTTACGGTTTTTATGTTTCCCACATGTGCAATGTAGTTTCAGTACTACAGATTTTTAAAAGAATCAGCAATGTAGATCCTTAAAATTCCGACTTTTGCTGCACTTTCTTCACTGCATATTTCATTTCCAGTTTACTTCTACTGTGTCACTGTTCAAGGTATAGTTTTGTATCATAGAAAGAACATTTCCTATGGAAATTCTGCAGTCAGTCTAAAAAATGGTACTCTGTAGTTGAATGCTGTGTCTGGCTAACCCTGGCTGTTCCTGTGGAAAAGAAAGCAGAAATATAGATGCTTAAAACAGGTAACTCCTGTAGTGAGTGTGTTAAGTGTCCTCCAAATACTTGGCTTAAACCTGCGTTGTTTTTAGCAGCTACAATTTCTGTTTTCATAGGCTTGAAACAACTTTAATGCATTTCCATGTGGGCTTCTGCAGGAATTCCTACTGAGGAGGTGTCACTCCTATGGTGAACACACTGCTGACGTGTTTCATCTTTTGGCAGTTTCACTGTGAGAGGTGAAGACACTTTCTTGATTGCAAAGAGAATAGAATCAGAGACTTGGGTCCAGGCAACCGAGATTTATTACAAATTGCATTTTCCTTACTAGGTCTAGCTCACAGTAAGTATATAGGTAATGCTTTCTCTCTATTTTATATTTATTTTCTATTTATTTAATTACTCAGGTCCTCCTCAGCCACCTCCAGGCATACGAGTGAACAAAAAAGAGGTGCTGATTACCAAATCCTCCATCAACTTTACTTTTAACTGCAGCTGGTTCAGTGATACTAATGGAGCTGTGAAGTACTTTACTGTAGTTGTGAGGGAGGCTGATGGTAAGTGTCATGATTTAATGCTATTCTCTCTATAGCCAATAAAATTTACATGTGGAAGTACATCCCTATCACTGCACAGCAAAGGGGTTTCTCCTCATGGCTGGGTATCATACAGGTTCTGGAAATATACTGCTTCCCTAGCCTGAGGATGTAGGAACTCAGTCCTATTCTCAGAGAGTCTGTAGCAACTACAGAGCTCACACAGAAGCAGTAGTTAGCTTCTGTACTCTAGATTACACTGTCATGTATCTTCAGACAATTTCCATAGTAGAAGGCTTATGTTGGTTGCCATTGCCAGTGAACACAGATCTGTGTGTGCCTTGCTGTGCACAGATCTCAAAAGGTAGTTTAAATGTTAGGTGTGAACACTAAAAGTCAACCCTTTTGGAGATTCTCAGTAAACCACATTGAGAAGGCACAGGTCTGCCAGGTGATGTTTGCTAACTGAAGAAAATGATTTTGCATGCAGCACTATAAAACAGAGCAGAAATTGTCCTTGTGACATGCACGTAAACCTCCCTTTCTACAGCTGACCTATTGTTGAGACATGTGTCTGACAAATCAGATACATGTCTCAACAATTTATACCTTGTTTTTGGAAGTGGCTTCATTAACTGGCTTACCAGGACATATTTTGTGACCCTTATGAAAGTTTCTTAATCTCTCTGTGCATCAGCCTGTAGGAAAAAAACGAGATAATATTTCCACTGTCTGCTTTGTCATGTTTGGGCAAACTATAAAGCTCTTTGAGAAAGGGACTACTCATTGCCATAGCTTTGCCTGAGTCTCTTATCCAGTACTGTGAATTTACATTCAGGGGATTCCTGTAATTTCCTACTGTAGTTTTTCTCTTTTTACAGTAGAGTTGTCTGTATGGGGAGTTTTTTGCTTGCTTGTTGAAATAGTTAGTATTAGGATCCAGGAATCTGGATCACAAAAACTCTCACCAACAGCACAGGTGAAAATGTCATAGCATTCGACCTGTGCATGCCTATTGTGGCAAAAGTTGCACTGAGGACTTATGAGGAAATCTGCCTAAAATGTAATAGAAGGGTTGGTACTAGAAACAAGGTACCCTAACCACTGTATTTTGTATTCATGAGGTGGCCTCCAAGAAATAGAAAATTGGATAAGAATATTTCTGTCAAGAGCTTGAGCCTATAAACCTCATCACATTAATCACTGTGGCATCTAAACCTTCTGTCTTTCTCTGCACATGACGTAGGTAGTGAAGGACCAAAGCCCGATGAGCAGCACCCATTACCTTCCTACCTGGAGTACAAACACAACGACTCCATACGCATCTACCAGACAAATTATTTTGCCAGTAGCTGTGCTGAAAACCCTGACAGTGACTATAAAAGCTTTGACATTAAGCTTGGAGGAGAAATGGAGAATCTGGGAGGAAAGTGTGATCCAGATCACCAGAAATTCTGCGACGGACCTCTAAAACCTCGAACTGCATATAGGTTAGACTTATATTGGTGGTTGTGCTCTATCGCATTATTAGGCTTGGTGTCATCTGGGTGCCTGATACACTTGAGCTTCTGTAGATTAGTAACTGCATTGTACAATCTTCTTTGTGTTTCACTGCAAAGTTTTATCCATGTCCCTGTTCCATAGGTAAGAACCAATCATTCACCAGCATGGGAATGATATGATTAATAATGCACAAAACTCTGTGCAGTGAATAGGTTTATTTATTTACTTCAGATAGATGGGAACCTTTCCTATTGCTGCTCAACATTTCTTTGGAAAGGCTGAAGACAATTGGCTAAGTTAGAAGAGTACTTAACAGAAGAAGGCATGCATACTTCACTCAGTCTGGCAGAACTCTCCCAGCTGTTCTTTTAAAACAAGCTAGAAAAACCTGGAGGCCATTCTATCCTGTGGCACCATCCTCAGGCTCCAGAGCTTGGTCCAGGTTAGCCTTAGGGTGTAGAAGAGGGTGACTGCCAAGACCAGGCTCAGTGACACCCCTCCCACAGGCAAATACTGTCCCAAAAGATCTGCATGCTGCTCACTGAAAAGGCACATGGACAGAAGGCACATGCCAAGGAGTGCCCATTGTGCCTCTCTGCTTCTTCATCATTAAAACAGTGCTAGCCTACTATAGTCTCCTCTCATTAGGGCACATTTCCCAAAACTTCAGTCTGGGAAATACCCGCATTACCAGGAGAATAAAGAGGACTGTAATATTTATCCATTAGCACAGTTGTGCCCAGCCAGCTGAGTGAAGGGAATGGGTCCCCTCTGAGAAGCATTTCTGAGTCCCCTCTCCTCTGCAGCTTCTGCTGGTCCTGCCTTCAGACATGGTCAGGCTGTGTGTGCCAGCAGCCAGAGCCCCATCTGTTACCTCTGCCAGGGTACCGCAGAGCCCTCCACCTATGCCAGCTGGGCTCCCCTGTATTTAACTCAGGGATCAGTATTAATAATTAAGTAGAAGACTGATTTACTCAGGTGCCTGTATTAAGAATTATCTGTGGTCAGTGGAAAGGTTTTAGTTGTCTCAAAGGGGCAAATGAGTTTCTACTTTTCTGCTGTTGGTTCTGAACATCTGATGAGCCATTTTTCACTGTTTTTTTTAGAATCAGCATACGAGCTTTTACACAGCTTTTCAGCGAAGACCCAAAGGAACTTCCTAAACCGCTCTTTGCAGACACCTTCTTCTCTTTACCAATCACTACAGAGGCAGGTTAGTTTCAGGCTGTTATCAGTGACTGTGCCATATGATTATATATTGTGCCTAAGAATACTCTGGCATCTAGAACTGTTTGTAAGGAGTGGAACAAAGCTTGTTGTGCATGTCCTGAGGGCTGCTCTGAGAGGAGGCTGCAGCCTTGGCTTATCTGCCTTTACTGGAAAATTCAGACGACTGCTTGACCAAGCTGCTGAAAGTAGAAAAGACGAAAAATGCTCAGTGAGGCTGTCACCAGGAAAGCTTCTAACTGCAAGAGAACCACTCCCATATAATGGAGCTGTGCTTCTTTTACTGTGGCTGGGAGTGAAAATTTTTGTTTATTAGTTTGAAAAAATGAAGACAGAAAATCAAGGCCAGGTTTTAGCTAAGTGTTTTAATGCCTTATATTTCCTTGTATTTAGCCATTTTCTTCAGCTGATAATAACAGATCCCCTGAAAGTTATTGATTCTGATTCTTCTGATCCTTTCCTCAAGATATATTAATACACTGGTTTGTTTCTAGAGCCTCTCTTCGGAGTTATTGAAGGTGTGAGTGCTGGCTTGTTTCTGATTGTGATGTTGGTGGCTGTTACTGCTTTATTTGTCTGCAGACAAAAAGTTGGGTAAGCTGACTCCCTTTATCGTTCTCTGTTATTGCAGTCATGTCAAATTATATTCAGTCAAGTAATACTATTGATTAGGCGTAGCTAAAAATTGGATGAATGCACTGAACTGTTCAACAGATAAAATCTATGTCTCCCAAATTCTGTACACACTAAGTATATAACTAATGACTTGCGTATTAAGAAATATATGTACTTAATTCAAATGGTGTCAGAATTATGTTATAGAGGATCCTTTAACTTTTAGTTTGCAATAGGAGTCTGAATAGTTCTGAATAAGAAATGGTTTATCATTCAAACTTTTCTCTTCTGTGAAAAAAATGTATTTTGTCAAAAAGTGAAGTGTTTCAGATTAATTGCATCTGTATTGTAAATAGGAAGCTTTTGAAACTGTCCATTTAGACTTTATCATTTCAATTCAAAAATACTGAGATATGGCATTACCTCAGTGTCTAAAAGATTAGCTCAAACTTTGCTTCTCATTTTTTGTCAGTTATAGTTGTATATCTCACATTATAGATGAATCTTAAATAGTGAACTTACATCTTTTGTAAAAAATGAAATATTGTATCTCAACTGAAAAAAATCTTTATCCATTTAAACTATTTTGCATGACTGAGAGATGTAAAATTCTTTGTAATTTCTGAAATTAGAAAAAAACACTACAAGTCTGAAATTCAGTTCTTTTACTGATACAAAATTAAGTTGATATGTTTTTGAATTTGCTTGTCATATGCCAGAGTTTCAGATTGAAACAAATCTGTTTTCTGACTAATCCTAGTTTTTTGCCAAAATGGATAAACCACATTATAGGATGTGGTTTCTTGTTGTAAGTTATATACCCAGCAGGATGGCAATAATACTGGTATGGTTTTCCCACATCAGACATAAAGAGAAAGTATTCTCTAAGGGAGTTATCTTGAAGGAGGAGATGGCAACAAAAAGATGAAAGGCAAAGACTAGCTGTGTGGAGTAAGTACCACTTCTGTGGCTTTCCCAAAGCCACTTGCCATGAACATGGGCATCTACTACAGGCCTGGTCTGCAGAGTGAATGTGCTGGAAGCTGTAGACCTGTTACAGTTCTGAAAATCTACCTTCATGTTCCTGTACATGTAAGAATCAACTGATTTAGGGTCCATCTTAGCTTAGGGCACCCTCCTTAATGATGGACTGGGCTGTGACTGTTTCAGAACAAGAAAAATGTGCTATGCATACACTTCACATCACTATTGCCAAGCTAAAATACAAGAAAACTCTGCCTCAGCTAAGAGCAATGTCACAGGATCAGAGCCAAAAATTGAAACACACTGGAAAACGGTAAACTGGAAAAAAAGAAATTTAAGAAAGTGTAAGTTATGTTATTGCCAACTCTTACAAGTTTCAAAATTTAATGATATAACAGAATGCCTTCCTTTTTGTTTCAGCAATGGCCATGAGAGACCTACAGCAAGGCTGAACATTCGCAGAGACAAGCCACTCTCAGTCCATTTGAACTTGGGGCAGAAAGGGTAATGTTAAAAGTTTGAGTTTTTAACATGGCATTATGTTTGAACAGACCCATCTGATCACTTACTGAAGAAGTGTTTCTTTTTTTTTTTTTTAAATAATTTCCAGGTACCGGAAAACTTCCAGGTAAAACGAAAAAAATTGTTACCTAAAAAACTTCTTGATAACCTGCTGGATAAATTCTGACTGTGATTCATCCTGTGATTTTCTTCCTCCTGTTCAATGTTTCAGTCCGATCAAAGTCAGTCACTTTGAAGCACACTTCACCAAACTTCAAGCAGACTCCAACTACCTTCTGTCCAAGGAATATGAGGTGGGATCCTAACCTGCGCAAAGGAATTGCCTTGGGAAGGGGCGGGCTGACTGAATCAACTTGTTAATGTATTAGAAAGGCCTGCATTTGTTTGTCTTATTCACACATATCCAGATAAGGTGGAGTATTTAATTTGAACTCCACTTGTCCATGTACAGAAACACTTCTTCATTTGGTGTCTTCTGGTTGGCAGCCTCTGCCTGATATCTATCTGGCTGAGATCAGAAGCTTTTGTTTGTATGGCATATCTGTGATAAAGTATGGAAGATACCTGCCAGTCATGCATTTACTTTAAAACAGTATGATTATCTATGTAATTTTAGTTTGTTTTTTGAAAAAAACACCTGTTTTCTGCCCATGGCTTTGAGAGCTGATGAACACTATTTCCCTTTGTGTTGTCTTGTCCTTTAATTATTTTCACCTCACATTTTTATTCCTTTTTTGCAGGACTTGAAAGATGTGGGTCGAAACCAGACATGTGACATAGCACTTCTGCCAGAGAACAGAGGGAAAAATCGATACAATAATATATTGCCCTGTGAGTTTTAGCTTTGGTTGTGTAATATTGCATCACACCAGCTATTTTTCACTTTTTTTTCAGCAAGCCTAGTGGAAAAGAGTGGAGCCAATCCCTTACCTCCTTTCCATCCGAGATGAAATATCTCTGCCAGCTCAGGTCCTTGTGCAAGAGGCAGATGATGCATGGCCCTGAATGGCTTCACACAGACCAGTAATTTCATTTCACACTAGAGGTGTAATGACTAGCATTCAGTCCAGGGAGAGAAAGCTCCAGCTGTTAGGGGCATTCAGTCACTGCTGATAACAAGGATAGTAGAAATAACGGTAGTGTTTTTTTACATATGGGGTATCATCCATTAAGTGCTCTTTGACATCCTTGCCAAATCTTTGTTCTCCAGAGTACATAGCAGACCTACTATAAAATGTAGAGCTAGTGTGATTCTACATGGTAAGACACGTATGTCAAGTTAACCCTGTTCTTCTCAGGCAAGACTTGTCTGCCATTGAGAGGTTCTCCCTTTAATCTCCTACCTGTCATTTTGGAGGTAGAACATTGAGGAGGAACACTACATAACTCTCTGCTCCATATCCCCACTAATGGATGTGGCATGTGTTTGTAGCACAGCCTCTCCTGTGTCTTGCCTTCTTATGCCAGCAATGACACCTGACTGAGATCCAGCATGGCATTATCTCATGAATCAGTGTCCTGGTGGCTCAGGCACTTTGTGTCTCTGTACAGTGAGCCCTTCACCTACAGAAGATGTTTGGCCTGCTCAGCATTAGCGCGGAATATCACTGAAGTGCTACTGCTCTTTCAAGGGCAGAGCTGGGTGCTGTTTTCCAGTACAGCACACTGCTGTTAGGATCAGAGGAGGATGCTATTTTGGCCCTTTTGTTGTCATAACAAATCCTACGCAGCTCAGCAGAGGAAGTTTGGTATATTTACTGCTTCCTTCTTACCCATCTATGTCCTAGTCTCTGGAACACACCACAGCACTCACAGATTAAAGAGGCAGTAAACCCAGCAGTTATTCCTTATAAATTAGCTCTTCATATAAAATCTTGTAATAGTGCTGGCAGTCCTTCCACAAATGCATTTCTGTAAGTGCCAAGAGGGACTGAAAATCAAGACCTAGCCCTAAGCCTCTTGTAATCAATTTCTTGCTAGATGATACTTCAAGAGTGAAGCTTTCCAATGTGGATGATGACCCTTGCTCAGACTACATTAATGCAAGCTACATACCAGTAAGTGGTGTTTTACAGTCCTCCTTCCAGTGGTAATTTTTCCTTCATTGAAAACTGAATATAAAGCTGGATGGTTAAGGCTCCCCTCCCCCTTCCTTGATTCACTTGAGCTAAAAAACTGAGAACTCATTTTTTGGGTATGCTGAAAGACTGTGTCTGACTGCCATTAAGTTAACTGTGAGTGATTTACCCAGCACTTAAGGACACTTTCTTGCATTGCTATAGTTATGTAAGATAGCAAGTCTAATTGGCCAAGGACATATTTTTAAAGGTCGCTGATTTTATACAGTGTCCACAACAACTGTAGCTATCACTGCAGGTGGCATCCTCACTGTGGAGCTGTAGCTCATCCTGACAGCATTGTCACCTTGCAGGGTGATAAAACTGGCTGAAATTAAAGTAATGCCCTTTGCCAAAGAGTTATGATTGATAATAGCAGTGGCTTTAGCAATCCAAATTTCAAGCCAGAACTCAGCTAATTTATTAAAAACAATAAATAAAACAAAAACCCCTAGCAGTTTTAAAATTGCTTGAGACTGTGCTGAATACAAAAGTACAGTGGAAAGCTGTGACTGTCACAAAAGGAACAGGATTTAGATATACTGCCACAATCTCTTCCTTCTCTCTGTTCCAATCAGTCATTTGCTTCCAGGTCCAAGGCAACAATTTAGCTTTCAAAACTATTGTCCCAGCAAGGGTTGCTGCAGAGCCCTGGCTGCAACCCCAAGGCTTTTTCAGTTGTTAGAAGATTTTTTTTTCTGCCTTTTTGGAAACTAATGGAGTTCTCTTTATTTGCAGGGCAATAATTTCCGCAGAGAATACATAGCAACTCAGGGCCCTTTGCCTGGAACCAAAGATGAGTTCTGGAAGATGGCATGGGAGCAAAATGTTCACAATATTGTCATGGTAACCCAGTGTGTTGAGAAGGGCCGGGTAAGCAGTGACTCTTCTTTATTATTAATGTCTCTTTCAACATCTATTAAAAGTTTTTGCTTCTTACTTGCATCATGCTAAAGCCAAAAAGAGCCCAGTCAAGGAGATGCACAGCATGGAAGAAAAGGTATAATATAAAGAATGTAGACAGATTATGGCTGTGAAGTGAGGATACATAGACTGTCTCAAGATCATGCAGCATGTCAAGGCTAGAATTTAGGAACCAAGCTCAGTGCTTCTAGTCACTAATCCAGGACTTTGTTCACTAGACAATTCTCTTCAGCATGCAGAAGGACAACAGCTAACAAATAGTGCCTGCTTATCACATCAACTCTGATCAACTTCTACTTTAAATATGAGCTCTGGAGAGCAAATGTTCATCAGTAAATACATCAAATTATCTCTGATATATAAGCCCTGATGTAGTTAGCAAAGAGACCACTCATGCACTTAACACTCTTGCTGAGTGCAGGTGTAGCATACCTCCCCAGGTATGACCACATCCTGTGCCATTTGTAAGACAGCTACTAGATCTATAAGAAGATTAAACGAACTTGAAGTAGTGATCCTCTAGTGGCACATATAGGGTCAATTCCTTTCAGCTTATCATTTTTTTTGTGAGGAGAGGGTAAAAGCCGACACAGAATAGGATCTGTGTCCTTCTGCATCTCACTGGTTCCAAGTGGGACCCTACTGCCAAGTCTCAGTAAGAGGTGAGGAAGGGGCACTGGAGGCATAGCTCTCATCCAAGCAGAGATTTGAGAAGAGTTGGCAAAGAAAATATGCCCTAGAAGGGGGTGTCAGTGAAGTGCATCCCATTACCTTCATCACAAGTGAATTATGAGAACTTCCACTTCCCACCCCCATGCTAACCCATTCCCATGCCAGACCCTATTTGTTGACATAGCAGAGAGTGGCATCTGTCTCCCAATTTAGCTGCTGCCTTTCTTCCTTCATCCTCAGACACAAGAGGTCTGAAGTCTGCTTATGCCAGTGCAGGATGGAGGCATTGTTTATAGCTGTTTGAACACTATATCTGTCTTTCCTTGTGTCCCCGCAGGTAAAGTGTGATCAATACTGGCCCCATGACCAGGATTCCTTGTACTATGGAGACCTGATTGTTGAGATGCTGTCTGAATCAGTGCTCCCAGAGTGGACAATACGAGAATTTAAAATCTGCAGTGTATGTTTGCTTTTATTTTTCCCTGATTAATTTGCTTAAAGCACTTGCAAGGCTAAATTAGGAAGGTTTATTGTGCCATACCCCATTTGTGCCATGCCTGGCTCCCCACTTGTAGTGGTTGCGGAACTTGCCCCACGTTGGGCACCATTTGTAGTGGTCCCTGAGCTGCTTCATCGGCTAGCTGGGGCTCAGGTTCGATATAAGAAGGAGGCTTGGTACCTCTGATGTTTCGTGGGTCTGAACCACAGGCTGGAACGTGTTAGAAGGCTTGGAAGAAAGGAGGCCTCTTGGCTTGGGTTGGAGATGTTTACTCCAGGGATAATGTTGAGCCAGAGAGTGACATGCCTGGCTTTCCCATGCCAGAAAGTGAGGCTCTCCAGGAAGCATGGCCCATTATATATCAGGGGACGTGTCCCAGGTAAGGGGGAGGCTTCTCAGGTGAGGGAGGGCGTGACCAAGGACAGGGGAAAATGGGCACAGCCATATAGGGAAGGAAAGGGGAGTGAGATACAGGGTACCAGCTGAGTCACCTTAGGGTCTGGGGTGTGGTTAACAGGGTGATCGACAGGATCTGTTTCAGGGAAGGACCATAGGAAATGGGGGATGGGGGATTACAGGATTAAACCATTACAAACAAATAACAAAAAATACAGAATTTTAGAAAACCGTAATTTTGCACCACAACACCTGCTGGTGGAAGCTATAGCATTTTCCATGAAGGTATCTGTTCTGTCTGTCCCTTTCCCTCTTGTCCTGATGACCCACACTTTTGAATCCCAACAGGAAGAGCAGCTTGACTCAACGAGGCTCATTCGTCACTTCCACTACACTGTATGGCCAGATCATGGGGTGCCAGAGACCACCCAGTCCCTGATTCAGTTTGTCAGAACTGTAAGAGATTATATCAACAGGACCCCAGACACAGGACCAAGTATTGTACACTGCAGGTATGTGCAGCAACAAAAGGTCAGTAGCACAGAGCCCCTTGTGCCTACCCTTGGGAAGATCCCAAATCTTCATTCCTGTTAGACTATGAGCAGCCACAGAATCTGAGAGATAGCTGCTGGTCTTAAGTTTCCAGATACATCAGAGCAATATTCCCAAGGCACATGCATTAATCCACAACCTCACCCTGGAGATGCCTCAAAAATTATTCTTAGGGAACACAATTATTCTTGTGTCTCTGTGGTACCACTGGAGAGCACGAAAGTGTCAGCAGCTGCCACTGCTCATAAGCTTTTGCATTCTTAAATTGCCCTTATGCTGCTGTTTGGCCAATACAGGGATGTTTTAAAAGATAATGTATACCTGGAGTGAATCTGACTATGTGTGGATGTTGAGACTAGCTGCCAGATCCATCCTTTCCCCATTCTGACTGAGACTTCCTTTTCTTACTGCCTTTTCATGCTCTTCTGCTTTTTCCATCTTTGGCAGTCACAGGGCTGCAGTTTTCCCTCAGTTATGTGGTCCACCCCTATACTTGCATAAAAAATGACAAAATTGAACTGCCTAATCTGTTATCCACTGGCCAGTTGCAGCAGAGTATAGGGCTTACAAAGAGAGAAAGAGTGTGGTTGGTGCTGTATCTTCTGATAAAGCCATATGTTCACTGGTAGTACCTGATTGTAGTATCTGGCCCCTCCACCATTATATGGGCTGAGACTTGTATCTTACATGACCCTGCCTGTGTCTGCCTATACAGCATGTGCTGCAGCATGACACATGTGTACTGTGTCCCACAGCTGCATCCCTGGAGAGAAGAGGTTTCAAAGTTAGAGTCAGGTGGAGTATCTTTCAGTGTATCTCAATGACTGAGTTAATCCAAAGCAGAAGGCAGTGCAGGCTGTAGCAGAGATACCTCTACAATTACTATCCTTTCCTCCTTCCTAAATAAATTCCATTATAAAGTGTTATAAAGACCCAAAGGTGCCATTTGAACAGTTTGCTTCTCACCCTGGAGATCTGAACTTTACAAAAGTATCTCATGAAGATAGTAAATGCTTTGATCCATCTGCTTTTAAATCTTTTGGGTTGTTTTCTTTCCCAGTGCTGGTGTTGGCAGGACTGGCACATTCATTGCACTGGACCGAATTCTGCAACAGCTGGATTCGAAGGACACTGTTGACATTTATGCAGCAGTACATGATCTAAGGCTTCACCGCGTTCACATGGTTCAGACAGAGGTAAGGTTTGGATAGCCTGCTGTGCAGCTACAACAGCTATGGTATACAATAATCAGTCTCTCATCTGAAAGGCTTTTAAAGCACTTTGCACTTACTCCGCTGTGAAATACTAGTTAGATGTGTTTTAGCTCTGTGGGAGTTTCCAGTTCAGGTTTTTTTCCATTGGCTGTCTTAGAGACGGTCCAAACCATGACAAGTGGCAGTTATGCTTCCTGTAGATTTCTCCTTTTATTTGCCCTGGTCCACAATCACCCAGCAGCATTATGCAAGACACTTAGCAGCACACTGTTGCTTTACTACAGAGTCCAGTAAATGAGCTTCAAGTGGAGATAGGTCCTTCAGGGATGGGTTTGGAAGACGAGCCTAAACCAGACAGATAGGTTGACATAATAAGAAAGAGGAATGCAGAACAGAGAAAATTAGATGTATGCAATTTTAAAACTCTAGGCACTGTGACCTTGTGCCTTTGCAGTTTGTTTTATTGAGCTGCTCGGTCATTTTCATTATAATGATTTTGGAAAGTTGATTGGCATTCTCCTAACATACTATGGAAAAGCAAGTACATTTACTCTCAAAGTTCAGGAAAAGTAAATGTTTTGTATTTCTTTCTGTGCTTTAAACCGGGCAAGAAAATCATGTTATACTGATAGGAGCTAAACACTTAGGAGCTGATTTAATAAAGGTGTATTGTGGAGGTAGTCTTTACATTTACCCTGTGAACCATAAATAAAAGAATGAGAACAAGTTTGACGAGTCTGCCTGTAGCTTGATACTAGTGGAGCTCTGTGCTGCAATTTGGAAACCAAAGTGACAGCGTTTTCTGATAGATGTAAAAGTCTCGTATGGGTATAAAGAAAGGCCCAGCTGGCAACACAAAACCAAGGGGTTCCTGGAAATACCTTAATCACAGAAGACTACCTGTCAGAGGGCATACAGATTCCCAGCCTGGTCTGGGCATCTTCAGAGACAGATCCTCCTACATTCCCATCATCCATAGTCTGCAATGGCAGGTAGACATCTTAGGAGGGTGGCTCTTTTTCCCTAGCTGGAAAAAAGAGGCAACTACCTCAAGAGCCTAAATTTGACATATAAACAACTAAAGTTGTGTGATAAAAAACCTGCCTTTGGCATGAGCTTGTCATGACATCTAAGTCAAAAGGCAGCCATATCCACACAAAAGTCAAAGGCCACAGTACCATCATACTTGACAATATTCAGTCACAGAAAAACAGCAGCAGCAAGACAATGCTCCTGGTTCAGACTTGGCTCAGCATTGTTCAAGACAGGAGACTGCAGGTAGAGACATGCAAGGGAAGACTCTGTGCATCAGCTCAAAAGGCAGCATACTACAGCAGCTGTAACCATTCCAGTCAAAAATGTCTTTGCCAAGGAAAGTCTCCATGCTTGGCCGACTTTCTGTCACGTTGGTGGGTGCATTGCAGGGTTCTGCTCCACAAAGAGAGCAGCTGCATGTGCATAAAGGCACATACTTTTCCTCAGTAAACCACAAAGAGTAGCAAAGCATGAAATTTTAATAATCTATTCTGTCAAGATGGTTTGTTGAGTAGTCAATAGTCAATAACATGCTGACCCTCCTTAGTTTGGTTGTGAATGTCATCTTAGCTCCATTATATGAAGGGCACTCTTCAGAAAAGGCTTTCATTTGCTGCATAGTCAGAAACAATCTTAGAACTTATGCTGGATCAAAAAAACAGGTTTTTTCAGAGATTTTTCTAATTTTTTCAGAGATTTATGTTTTTCACAGTTGTCTAAAATATATGTTATTATAAAATTCTGTGGAAAATATTTCTTTTCAGAACAAAAAGAAAAATCAGGAAATTGTCTTCTGCATGATTCCCTGTACATATTAATTCTTCTACGTATACTTTATACCAAAGCATTCAGAAGTAGTAGCTATCCAGCACAGCACCACATGAAATTGCACTTTACTGTTGCTAAAGCTTTCACTAATGGCATGATCTGTCAAAACATACTGTGTTCATTTATGTTTTACTGGTATTATTTCTAAAGAGAGGTGATCACAAAAGTTTATGTTACTAGTGTGAAAAGGAGATTAATTTTATAAGGATATTTTAATTCTTAACACCACCCTTGATCTTTTGAGGGAGTTAGCTTGTAATGTTTTTTCACAGTACAGAAAATTAAATTATAAAATTCCTCAAATTCCTCAAATTACAAAATTCCTCAGTGTCTTAAAAACAAATCTTTTGCAGTGTCAATATGTGTATCTACATCAATGTGTGAGAGATGTGTTGAGAGCCAGAAAACTTCGCAGTGAACAGGAAAATCCCTTATTTCCAATATATGAAAATGTGAATCCAGAGTATCACAGAGGTAACTGCAAGTTTATCAATTTGTAAAATGTTTCAAATGTGGCAGCTCACTGACAGTGTAATTGAGGGGGAATTGTGCTGTCCTTAACCATTGATATTTCTTTACTTCCTAGACCTTCATTTGTTCCCTCTGCTCTTTTCATTCTTGCAGTTGTGTCTTTATTTTCTCCATCAGTAGTCCTTATAACATCACTTCCTACTCCCGCCTTACCTTTTTGTGCTCTCCTTGTCTCTCACGTCATGGTTCCTATGCTGTCAAGGGAACTGAACCCCTTTCCCTATCCTGATGTTGATTTTACCTCACAAGTCTTTACACCATCCATAAGCAAGGCCATTGACAGCACTCACTGGGCTCTTGTGTCATTCACGGCATTTGATTTCTGTCTGCATCACCCTCCTCTGCTGTTGACAATACAGGCAGCCGTGGGAGACTTCCCATCTGCCTTGACTGGAAAATACAGGTGTCCTAGGCTGTGCTCTTTCTTTCTCCCCAGACTCTCCATCCTTGTAGGCTCCTTTTCCTAGCCTGTATCCAGTCCCTTGCTGATAAGAGTTACAGGAGTAGCAAACCTGGGACTAGCACAGCCCTTCACCTTCTGTGCCCATGGCCAGAGGACCAATGTGTAAGCAGTGGTGACCTTGTGACTTGGTATTCTTAAGGAATGTAGAAGATTTTAGGGTCAAGAGAGAAGGATCTCAGTAGCTCCACAAATTTGGACATTAGGAATTAGGTTTATATATTAACAAATCCAAATAATTTTCTTGATTTAGCCTGTAGAAATCAGTTGTCATCAACAGGTAGAGCAGGCTTGAAAGAGGCCAAAAACTGAAATATCCAGGTTCCACACACTGAGGGTCCAAGCAGAGGTGGGATCTGATCTTTAGGTGTCATACCAGTCACCTGCCAGTGCTGCTGCCACACAGCCACCTCTCAGAGCACTGCTTGAATCTGTGTTGGTTTACTTTTTCTAATCTCCGTTTTCCTTGCTTTCAGATGCTGTTTATTCAAGGCACTAAGAATGTTAGAGACATCTGCTTTTGTGAACACAGTTGTTAACTTTGGGTTTTATTTGGGGGTTTTTTATGTATGTATTTCATGCACCAGAAAGGTGCCAGACCTTTTGGTTGAGACTGTGTATAATTTATTGGTCTGGTGATTTTTTTAAAGATATATAATTTAAATGTAATAGATATTAATGTATATAATTGTATTTTGGCATTATGTAAATATGTATTTTTTCTATATTGTTAATATTATGCTTCAGATAATACTATTTTTTCTTATCACAGTTTTTATAAACTGTTCTACATGAACTATTTTAAATTGTATGGCTAACAGGACTGCTGCATTCGGGGCGCTATTGGCATGACATGGGAAAAGCCCTGTATGGAGAACCTAATTTTTAAAAAATATTGCAATGTTTGTGAGATGAAATAAGCTACTATTAAGCAAGGGAACAGTAGTCGTGTATAGGAATTACAATGTTACTCTACACTTCAAACTTACCGCTTTTCATCTGACAAAAATGGGAGCAACTCATATCACAGTGGCATACCTTTTACAGAACTCATTAACAACTAAGCAAAACAGGGTTCACCTCACTAGAAGCAACTGTTTCAGTCTAGTGTGACATAGTAGAAAAATATCAAACAACATACGCTGCAGTGAAGTCTAGCAGACCTTTCTCCCAACACATACTTTGGGGGGAGACAGGTCACATTCTGATTTCTTTACACTGGTTTAAGAGAGCAGAATCAGACCACAGCTTGTGTCTGTGCACTTTCACGTGTGTATAATTTTAATTAAGAAGGGTGTTCAAAGAAACACCTCAGACATTTGTGTTAACAGACCTGTGAGGATGTGAAATCTGGCAACTTCTATAGCTCATTAGAAACAATTCTGTACCATGACAGCCAGAAAAGTACTGAGAACAGCAAATGTATTGAAACAAAGACATATAAAGGTATATATCTCACAGTTTACATAACTGGCCTTAACCTGCACTTTGCCCCAAGTGTTGGTTATCCTTCAAATGCCACTTGCTTTCACAAAGGGACAGTTTGGCCCCAGCATGTCTGCATAGAAAGAATTCTCCACTGCAATGTTACCTGATGTCACCACCACAGGGGCAGTTGGAATGGAAAAAGGCTTATCAGGGAATATAGACTGGTAGGGCTGTCCTGATCATAGAATTATCAAATGTTTTGGGTTGGAAGAGACATTAAAGGTCATGTAGTTCCCACCCCCATGCCCCCAGGCAGGAGCTCATTACTGAAAACATGTGGTGATCAGCAAGAAATATAATCAAAGAGCACTTACCAGGTGTCCTGCCCAGCCAGGTGGATTATGCAGAGCCTCTCTCTCCTCCTTCAAGGGTCTAAACACCTTCTTCAGCTATTACTTGTCTTTATAAAATGCTCCTCAAACAAATAGTGAAAAGACAGTACACAGTTCATCTCCATCATGAAAAGAAGGAAGTTCTTCTTTCATATATCATACCCATACTTTTTGTAGAGAAAACTTAGCTTGTTACTGAAGACAAGTGCCTAAATTCCACTTCTGTTTTGGAGAAAATGAAATATTTTTGAAGACCTTCTGAGAATCAATAAGTAGCTGAGTGCCTAATTGAGGAACCCCTGTGCCACAAGCAGGACTGTGCACATCCATGTCACTCTAGTTTTCCTAGAGAAGGTAACAGCCTGATAGTCACTCTTCCTACTCCATCTGATATCTCATCCTTTCTTGACCAAATACCCTCACATCCCTCACAAGCCACCCTTCAAATCAGCTGTCACAGCTACTCAGAATGTGTGAATTTGATTAATCTTTTTAGGTGTTTCTGAATGAAAATACTGCTCATCCCTCCTGCTCGTCCTCTTTGGCACCACACAAACCTCAAAATTCACCACCCTTAATAGAAACTGAAGAAGGAGGCAACTAGCGTTAGAGTGGAAGATGTTTTCACAGAGGAAAGTCTAAGCAAAACCACAAAGAAATGTGCACATTTTCTGCAGATGCCTTCTTTTCTATTTCTTTTGTTAGGTGACTACGTTAGCAAAAAGCATGGCAGCTTTAGATCAATTGTTGATTGCGCTAATAACTGCTGGACTTAAGGCATCATGAAAACTGCTGTTGTGTTACATGCACTGCACTTGGTCCTTTCTATTTTGCAGGGGTAGCCGAGGAACAAAGTTCACCATGTGTAATGGTTTCACGTTTACCTGTCTCTGCCAAATTTAGTGCAGTGGTTTTGAGTGTCTGCCAGAACTGTGCTGTGAGATAGGATCAGCAGAAAAGCAAAGCAGGCTCAAATCTTAAAAGGGTACAAAGATATATTTATTAACACACACTAAAAGAAAAGAATGAAAATCAAAATGAAACTTCCAAAACACTCCTCCTCCTCCACCAGCTTCTTTTCTTTCTCACAGACAATGTATAAAGACAAAACTCTGAACTCTAGGTCAGCATAACCTACAAAACAGTCCCCCATCAGTCCTTTTAGAGAGAGAAGTCTCTCCTGATTTGTTATGGTAACTTTCTGCAAGAAAAAACAGTCTGCTTGTGGCTTTTAACTTTCACAACAGCAGCCGCCTGGGGGAAAAATCTGCAGTTTTGGACCTCCCATATCACATAAGCTTTTCCATGACTACATATGTGCCATGGACTCATGCATACTGGGGTGTCATTTTAAAAATGAACAGTTCAAACACAAAGGATTTCTTCATCTCAGGGAACAGAGGTCTCTTTTCACTTCTTTACTGGCACTAAGCGCTTCTTGTCTCATCTCTCTCTGTTCAACATCTCATGGGATCACAGGATCACAGCTACTAATTCAGTATTCACTCAGTCCATAACAAATACCTTTGCACAAATCTACCAATCTGAACAATCATTTTCCCCAATTCATATTGTCCACAATTTAAAGGGATAGTCTAGCATATTACAGTCTGTTACCACAGCTCATAAGAGATTTTCAGCCTAGGACCAAGGCATCTTGTCATCTCTTCCATCTAAGGGGTCACTCTTCCTTCACTGACTCTAATATCTTCATATTGTCCTTTTCCTTGTCCCCAGTTTGGCCTTTTTCTCACTTAGTGAAGGGTCAGGGCTTTGGAAGTTTCATCTGTGCAAAGAAAGAGTTAATATCTTGCCCAGGGTCTGTGATGGTGACATGATCTCTGCTGGGCAGCCTCTCACGCCGGGGGATCTCAGAGCAGCCCAGCTGGTGGATGCCTCCAGCCCACCCCTCAATGACAATCGGGGTGGGCCCGACCCAACCCGATCCTGGAGCTGCTATCAGGGGCCTGGCAGACATCTCCCTTGGCCTGGCTGGGGCTGGGGGTGGGGGGTGTAGGCTTTAAAGTTAGGNGCTTTTAACTTTCACAACAGCAGCCGCCTGGGGGAAAAATCTGCAGTTTTGGACCTCCCATATCACATAAGCTTTTCCATGACTACATATGTGCCATGGACTCATGCATACTGGGGTGTCATTTTAAAAATGAACAGTTCAAACACAAAGGATTTCTTCATCTCAGGGAACAGAGGTCTCTTTTCACTTCTTTACTGGCACTAAGCGCTTCTTGTCTCATCTCTCTCTGTTCAACATCTCATGGGATCACAGGATCACAGCTACTAATTCAGTATTCACTCAGTCCATAACAAATACCTTTGCACAAATCTACCAATCTGAACAATCATTTTCCCCAATTCATATTGTCCACAATTTAAAGGGATAGTCTAGCATATTACAGTCTGTTACCACAGCTCATAAGAGATTTTCAGCCTAGGACCAAGGCATCTTGTCATCTCTTCCATCTAAGGGGTCACTCTTCCTTCACTGACTCTAATATCTTCATATTGTCCTTTTCCTTGTCCCCAGTTTGGCCTTTTTCTCACTTAGTGAAGGGTCAGGGCTTTGGAAGTTTCATCTGTGCAAGGAAAGAGTTAATATCTTGCCCAGGGTCTGTGATGGTGACATGATCTCTGCTGGGCAGCCTCTCACGCCGGGGGATCTCAGAGCAGCCCAGCTGGTGGATGCCTCCAGCCCACCCCTCAATGACAATCGGGGTGGGCCCGACCCAACCCGATCCTGGAGCTGCTATCAGGGGCCTGGCAGACATCTCCCTTGGCCTGGCTGGGGCTGGGGGTGGGGGGTGTAGGCTTTAAAGTTAGGTAGATGTTAAGCTGTAGCCTCCCCTTCCCCCGCCGGCAGCCGTGGCCCTGGGGCACAGCCAGGCCAGGGTTGGCTTCCCCCCAACAGGGAGGAGCAGCAAGGCCTGGCCAGCCTGGATCACTCCAAGGAGCAGCTCCAGGGGGCCAGTTATTACCTGCTCCTCTGGCCGGAAGGGAAAGGGCTGGCTCAAACACAGTCAGGGATTCATATGTTCATTCCCAAAGTGGCATCCAGCTTCCTCAGTGGTTAAACAATATGTCAGTATCTAGGAATTAGCTTCTGATAGGTCCCTGTCTTTTCCAAAGCAATTCCAAGGTCCTTACAGGGAATTGTTTCCCTTTAACCTAAAACCAAGCTGTGTTAACCCATGATACCATGTTAGTTACCAGCATTACAGTTACACTGTTAAGACACACCGCGTGTACCCTATAAATTACCTCACACTCTATATCACCATGCCATTTTTTAATGCTGAGGGAAATGGAGCTCACTCAATAGTATATGATCTGAGGACAAAAGTCTGAGTGTATGCTCTGTATGCATGTTTTTCATCATTTTCAGAAAGACACACATCATTCTGCAGTTTATTTTATCATTTTCAGCTCCCTTGTCTGCAGCTACAGAGTTCACAAATGTGTACCCAAAATGACAATGGCATAGCAGCTAGTTTCATCTTTTGTCTCAGCTAATAATGGACACAGTTCATAAGCCTCTTCCTCCTCGTCACTTCATAACATGACAGATGACCTTAAACACTCTGGCACAGTGCTCTTGAACAGCTTTACATTTCTGCCCAAGTAGGTCACACATGAGACTGTATACACACATTATTGCTCTGGTTCTGCTCTCTAGCCAATTCTGCTGGTATGAGACTAGTGTAAATCCACTGAGAAAAAGTAAAAAAGTATCTATGTAGCATTTTTAATATACAACACCTACTTCTCAGTATAAGTAATTGTATTAACTGTGCCTCTAAGCTGAATAACAGGACTAATGGGAAATTGTTAATGTAACAATGTAAGAATGGATTTGAAGGAGCCTGTGTGCTGAACAAAGACAGCTTTTAAGGAAAAAGACATCTTTTGAATGTCCTTGATGATGTTCAGAATTCTTTTCTTGGTGTTTCCCAATAATAATGTTAGAAAGCAAGGCTAGTATTGTTGCTGATCCATAAGCTAAGATTTGCACACTTGGAGCCCATCCTTCAAATCTCTGTATTGTCCACAAAGCTACCTGAGTACTTTCATAAAAGTCAACTGGAATGCTTGCCTGAAGAAAATACCATTCCACTTCTGAAGCACTTGCAGGGTTGGGCTTGTAGGTTAATTCAAATTTTTGTATTGAAAGTTATTTAATAATTAAAAAATTTTAATAAATATTTTTTAATCTGTGCAATACAATTACAAGATCCACTAGCGATTGTAGGGGAAAAAAATATATTTTACATAGCTGGAGTTGATAAATGATATTTTTTGTTACTAATGGAACACAGAAGCAAGTGAGAGAAATAGGCATACTGTGAAGATGTCAAAAAGTGCAACTTTATACATTTTTCTCTGCTGCTATAGTTATTTAGCAATAAATAATGCCTAAAATGCCAGAAATATTATTTTGTGCCATTATATACTATGAATTTCTTTTCAGTTGTAGAACAGAGAAAAGAAAATATGTGAGCTTTAAGTTTATATTATGTATTGTATATGGTTATTTACACTTTGACTTTGAAAGCAAAAAGTTAAACACTACACAGATAGGAGTACATGAGCACTTAGCTGTGCTCCTCAGCCTGGGATTTAATATATGGACTAGAGGGACGAGAGCAATAGCCATCAAGTCACTTTATCAGCATCTCTCTCCAAGAACACAGATCAGAGAAATGCATCTGATGCTCAGAGATATAGCCTCCTGCAGCCACACCTTCACGTCCAAGGAGTCCCTTGGCAGGTGCTTAACGTTTATTCAGATTTCTTTCAGTATTTCAGAGATACAGTTTGTGTAAATAAAATGCAATGTAGAATGACCACCACTCTCTCATGGCCCTGTCACGGATGTCTGGGCTCTGAAGCTGTGAGCTCTGGGACCTATAATCCCAGGATGCTGTAATTTTTAATTGAAATGAGTGCTCACCCCAGTATTTGGGCAACTTGCTGTAGACCCCATGCCATCAGCTGTCTTCCTCACACTGACAAAATCAAACTCCTGACCTGTTGGTAGCACCACTGTGGCCAAAGCAAACTGGGCTGTTATCAGTGACCTCACAGATCAACAGCTGTTTCAAACTGGGATTTTTTGTTTGGTTGGTTTTCTTAGGCTGGTAGGAAATACTGGAGACTAGGGACTAGCTAATTGAGAAAAAACTGTGGAGTTGGGAAACATACAGTGTCAGTGATGCCGGTAGTCTAATATCCATGACAGTTTAGTTGTTTCTTGGTTTATTTGAAAGCTAAAGAAATACTGTAAGTAACATTAAGAAGCTAAATATATATTGCTCTAGAGCAGGGCAGTACACTATAGTGAAAACCCCACAATTTTGAAGTGTGGCTACCCATAAATTCTTTGCCAGTGCCTGGAGTAAAGTGTCTGAAAAACATCTTCAGTATGTATTCCATGCTCATATGCAATATAATTACTTATAATTATGTTTCTAACAAACACTGGGTGAACACAGGACTGTGCTACTATTGTCAATTTAATTTATGCATTTAAGTATATTTTTATATTTTTTAGCTACAGTCAACAAATCAAATATATTTGAGTGTATTTTACACGTTTTTATAAATACTTCATGAATAAAACATTATTTTAAAAAATCACATTCTTGTCTTCTGTTTGACTGCCTTTGCATTATGGATTTTGTTGTCCTGCTGCTCAGAGGAAAGGTCATAAGTGAGTTTGATTTCAATTGAGACAGTCTTCAGAGAACATTAAATTCATCAGAAGCCTCAGCCTGTTGGGGGAAAAGAGGCTGTACTGTTGCCTGCTGGCCAGATTAGTGCCCATGTGGAGTTCTCTTCTCCCTGGTTTTGTGCCCTCCTTTAATAAGCCAGATACTGTCTGGGTTATGCAGTGGATATCTGAAACCACAGTGGGTCTTGAACTTGAATGTGTGTTAGAGACATTTTTCCAGGCTGTTGTACCACTTAGCAATGCACCACAGCTCCATCGCTGCCTGCCCCTTGAGGATCTGAACCATGCTTTTTAACAAATGTATTTCTTCTCCTTCTGCTCTACACAGTTCTTAAAAAACATTAGCATAACCATCCTTGTGGGGTCAGGGTGCTTGGCAGCAGCATGCTTATTGCCAGAGCTCTGCTTCAGTTACTCCTTTTTGGTCATCAGAAGTGTTTAAGACAAATTTATTTAAAAGAAGGAATGATTTATTGACTTGTACTGTGAACTGTTTGCTCAGGGGATGTGTAGCGAAGCCTGTGAGGGAGTTGTGAGATTTTTTCTTTGTGATATAAAAGTTTATCTCTGAGTTCTTCTCTGTCCTGAAACCGATGTAGACACAAAAGAGAAGTGATAAAGATAAAATGGTGTACAGTTAATATCTCCACACAAGAGAAACAAGGCCAACATTGCAGACAAGGATAGATACAAATGTTTTTACAAGGTACAGCAAGGAAACTAAAGAGTCTCTTCTAGTTCAACAAGAATACAGGTTTTGATTCCTCTTAAAATATCCCCAGAATCTAGTTTTTAACTTCGATATTTTTATATGCACTTGATTTGTACCTGGGCTTCATACCTATGAGCTGGTGGTTTTGTCTGATAAAGTCATCTCCTGTACCGTAATCCCTGTTTTCTGTCTGTGCCTGTCTTCACTATCAGTTGCTTTATTATGCCCTAGAAATAGCTGCTCAGACATCTTACGGCAGGCAAGACATGGCAATGCTGATATGTCAGCAAATACCACAAGTGAAAGTTTCAGATGTTACTAGCCAAGGCTTTGCACATCACTCTGGTACAATACCACTCCCAGCCTGTGGAAAATAAAAAACACACACACAAAAAAAAACCCCAAACCAAACCAAAAACAAAACCAAAAAAACCAGCCCAAACAAACAAACAAAAATAAAAAACATACCACAGCAGAAAAAGAGGGGGGAAAGCATTTCAATTAATTTGTGGAGATGTTCCAAAAGCAAGAGGTCCTTCTCCTGTTCCCAGGGTCAGTGCTCTGTGGGGCTGGGGGATGCTCTGCAGTGGCTGCACAGGCCATGGGCAGGTCAGGAGGCAGCTGGATTGGCTGGGCTGGATTGGTCACTGAGCTGCCCATGGCCTCCCCCTGGAACTGACTTGCTGTTGGGTCTCCTCAGGCCAAAGCTGCAGCTGCTTGGGGTCTGGCATCCTCTTTATACCCCAGTTGTGCTTACTGCATCATGCAGAACCTTGCTACAATGAGCAGCTTTCCTTGGGATGAGAGATGGTCCCAGCTCCCAGAGATCTGGAGTAGAAGTCAGCAGCACGGAGCAGGCGCAAAGGCACCTTGGTCCAAGAGGGCAAAGCATTTTGTGGGCCTCAAAGCCTTTAAGTCTCCAGGGAAAACATCACTTCAGCACACCCATCTTTGCTGTTGCAGAGGTCCCAGGTCCCCCAAAAGAGGCTAAAATTGCCCTGAGGGCTCTCCCCAGGCAGGGTCCTCAACTGTCAGCAACAGGAAGAGTACACTCCAAGTCCAATTGCAGGCTGCCCTCCCCAGCTCTCCTGACTCAAATTCCCAGTTGGGAAAAATGTCAGAAGCATATCCTAGCCAACAGAGTGCACCAGATGGGTGCACACAGCCTCAGGGTTCAAGGAGAGAGGAAACTGAGGTAGCCCAGCTGTGATTCAGCACTGGTGTGTTCCTCCCTCTGTGCCGAGGCCCTCAGTCACTGAGCTGTGGGGCCACAGTGCATGCTGCGGACAGCAGAGGCACATGATGAGGACACACCAGTGCCCCCATCCCAAGGCTCACAGGGATCTGTACACTCCAGAGGCCCAGAGCATTACCTCAGTGCCAAGAGCCAGGCCAAGAGGGTGACAGCCATGCCCTTGTGCAGCAGCCGAATGCCAGGCTCCAAGCACCGCTGGCAAGTGCTACAGCAGCTTGGCCAGACATCATTGTACACAGCTTTTTGCACACTCATGCCAAAATCCCTGCCATATCACACACAGTGTCCTTGCTTGCCTTTGATGGTTGCTTGCTGATGTGCCAAACCAGTAGCAGGTGGAGCAGCTACTTCTCACCAAGGATGAAAGCAGAGGTTTCCTGCCCTCCCCACGTTGGTGAGGCCGCATAACCTGGTTGGCAGGGGACACCTGAGACCTGCAATTTTAATCCTCTCAGGACAAGAAGGGGCCTAAATCTGGGTATTTCTGCCCCTGCAAACCTTAACCTGTTTTTCAATAAGAGGAGCTCTTCCTTCCAAAGGACGGAGTGGGTATAAAGGGGCGAGCAGAGTGAACCCCTCCTGGGGGTCCATGTCTCCAGCAGCCTTTTTTCAAAGGTTGGATTTCATGGATGTTTTTCTATGTATCTGTCTAGGCTGGGCCGGTTTGCACAATGCATTAAAACTACCCATGTTTTACTAAGCAATGGCCAAGTGCATCCTCATGCATAGGTCCAAAACTTGGGCAGAAGAAAGCTGGATATGAGGCTACTATAACACCTTCATAAAAACCCTTTGGTGGGTTATCAGGAGCATAAATTTGGCTTTGAACTGATACTTCTTTCTTGTCTCTAAATCCTTGTCTCCACTTCTAGCTCAGAAATTTTTACTTTGGAAACTTAGTAATAGAAGTTTTAAAAATTAACTCTTCCCACTATAATCACAAGGTCTCTTCCAGTCCTGTTGGATACATGGGACAAATGTATCTGCTTTTTGTGCAGATCAAGCCTGAGGCTGTAGTGTGGCCAGCACAGGAAGAAGGCCCTCCAGTTCTGTTTTCCATACCACAGAGAGTAAAGAATCTTGAAATTAAAAAAGAGACTAGGGACATTCTGGATAAGAACACCCAAACTTCCTGGAAAATCAAATACAGACCATATGGCCTGTAGTAAAGCTTACCCAAATAGGTTTGGTATGAATGGAGCTACACTGTAAAAACACAGAGTAAAAATAATAGGATGCAGAAAGCAAAGTGAAGATGTTCAGAATGCTCCATGCATCTTAGCTAGGGAAAAAATGTTGTACAAATAAAAGACAGCTCAGAAAGGTCCATGTGTTAATTGGAGGCATTTCTCCTGCCTGTCAATGACTAAAGTTGCAGTTATGAAACCACTAGGAGAAAAAGATGGATAGTTGCAAAGGCAATAAAGAGATATATCATGTCCAAAGTATCAAACAGCAGGAATGACATCCTCAAGACGCCACATGTGATAAATGCCAGCATCCTGTTATCTTATCATTGGATCTGAAAGACACCTAGAGCCAAATTATTTGTGAGAATCCAACTTCAAGAGAATGAATTGGCTGATAACTGGAATTAATTAATGCCCAACAGTTCTGTGCTAGAAACGTTGGAGAGTACTAAAAATATCCAAGGAGCCTGTTACTTTACACATTGTGCCAATTAGATCTGGTCAGGCTGTGACAAATTTTCTGTAAACATTCTGGTGAACAAGCAACTCCCCTAGCACCCTCCAGCAGTTCCCAGGGTGAAATCTTGCCTCTAAAATGCCAGAGCTTTCAATTACAAAAATGGAGAAGGGAAAAAGCAAAAAGAAGTGCTAGCATCAACTATGCTGTGGTTGTTGAACTGAGGCAGGTAAGAAAATTTCAGATCCTTGACCTGGCAATATTCTTCACCGTGGATTTGTGTTTGCTTTGCTGGGATTAGATCTAAACATCTTATTGCACTGAGTCCATGCTAGAAAAAGGAGAAAAGACAGAAAATATGGTGAGTGAAATTTTTTTCTGTTCTTGTCTAGGGAAGATGCATCCATTTCATGGGGGGAAACCACACATATATCCATGCTGGGGTGGGAAGGCAGCTAGGAAGAAGTATAAAACCGCCAAAGACCTCCAACAGTATTGTGGTGACAACTTTTATTTATTTCCCCTTCTCTATCCAGCACACTGTCAGAGACCAGAAGAAAAAAAGGCCTGTGAAGGACCATATGGTGTGATCACAGGGGACGGCCTCTGTTGTGCTCTGAGCAGGGGGCTGAGCTGACAAGATCGCACAGTGCAGGAGCACACTCAGCTCACCCATGAGGTCCTTGCACCTAGGGGAGGTCCACTTCTCCTTCCTCACTCAGCCTTGCCAGGGAAAACCACACTGGAATTGTTTGCATGAGATCCTGCTGTCCCCAAGGAAGTGGCTCTCTCCCACCTCCTCCTTTCTATCCCCTGTGCTGCCCACTTGTTCCCACTTCTCTCTGCTTGTTGCTACTCAGTGCAGCAGACTGAGGTAGTGACCTGTGTTAAAATTACCTTGTCATCAACAAAAACAAATAGCTATTTTTAATCTCCCCAGTTTGTTCCAGGAGAGAGAGTCTGAGGTTTTTATGCAGCCATGGGCTCACAGGGCATGGGTTGTCAGACATCACTCTCTTCGTTTCTCAGACCTTATCCCACTGCCTTAATCCAGCTGCTCTGGCCAAACATGATCTGCCACTCATAAGTCCCTCCAGGCTGTCCCCAGAAAATGAGACTCCAACCACCCCTGCCCCCAGATTGTCACCTATCCCCATGAGGAACAGGAATGATGGGTTTGAAAATAGTCTAGTCTAACACTGACTTTCCCACAGGTGCAAGTATGACCAATGGCTGGGTACCAGCCTCAAAGAGGAAGGGACCAGCTAAAGTGAAGGAAAAGCTCTGGATAGCAGGAGGAGGATGGATACTGGTTTATGCCCTGTGTTATGCCAAGCACATGAAAACCCAGCATGGTGAGACTTTGTTCCCTGCATCAACCTTCTCCAGGGAGCTGGGGAAGCTGAGAGCCTTTTTAGTGTAACCAGGTCCAGTTTGCCCCTGAAGTGCCACTTTCTGTCTTCTAGTACCCACACACTGAAAGGGAGAATGGCATGCAGAGGCTTCACAAACAAATATCCCATTTTTCTCCATATCCTCCCCCCTCTAGTTCTTATCTCAGTAATTAAATTATGCAGCTGAGGAAAGTGATTTGGAAAACAGATGGCATGCAAGATGCTATAGAATACAGTGGTGCATTTTAAACCTTACAGCAAAGACACAGACTGATTTGGGTGGTATATGGGCCTTGAATTAATTGAACTTCAAAAACTGCTTGTGCAATGACCTTTAAGCAGAAGGAATGAATGGCCCTCCAGCCTTCAACTTGATACTCACAACTAAGTATCCAAATCAAGCTTTTCAAAGAACATTGTGACTGGCCTAATTTGCCACAGAATGTGGGGTGACCTAACCAGGTCTTTGGTAACTGACAATGGTAGGAAATATGGGATCTGGGCAAGATGGAAGCCTGAAGCAAGCATTTCAGCCTAGCACAAGCCTGAAATGTAAGGGGAAAAGACACCAAAAAGAAGACATCATTAATCTCTGTGAGTCTCTAAGCCCCTACTCCCCATCTTCCTTACATTTAAGACCACAGCAGGCAAGGCTGGGTGAGGACAAGCTGCCACAGCTGGTGGCAGCACAAGTGCCATGTCCCCAGACATGTTGGAGGAGCACGGTGTGGTGGGAGCCCACTGAGGCACATCCAGTAGGACAGGAGAATAGGAGCTCTTTTGTCAGCATAACTGAGGAAAGGATCTGCATTAAAAGCATCTTGACTCCACACCTAGGTGGTAAAAGAGATTGTGCTAGCTTGTGTTGGATGGGTCTGCAGCCTCTGTCCAGGAAAATGGCAAACTCATCAAATCCCACCCTCTGAATGGTGGAGGTCGTCTTGTAATGGCATCCATCACAAAAGGGGCTGGGGAGCCCTGCAGCTGTTTTCACTGCTGAACATATTTCCACACAAAGCTGGAGGTAATTCTCAGAGAGACTAATAAATCGAACATAAAGAGTTTAAACCATCCAGATAAATAATGGCAGATGTTTAGGGATGGAATAACAGGCAGAACTATAAGTTATGCAGTGCCTGCAGTTCAAAGAAAATGAGTTCAAACTGCGAGGGCATTGTTCACAGGAACAGTAAGGGATAAAGCAATGGGGGAAGGATGAAAAGGGAGGAAAAGCTGTCTCCCTTCCCTCAGATGGGTGAGTACCAACCCCAGCCAACATGGAGAAACACATCTTCATTGTCGAGCTAGCATCCAGTGGAAGCAGCAGCAAGCACTGCCACTCACAGCCTCACACCCCAGCCTGCACGCCTGGTTTCCCAGAGCATTTTTAGCATTTAACTGGGCTGCTGATATGCAGAAACATTGAATTGCTCCACGAAACCTGCATCTTCCCACAGATGTTTCCAGCAAAATACAGGAACTGGGCTAGTTTCTGAGGCAGGGATTGAGGAACCAGGATTTCTGCAGTTCATATCTGTTTCTGTTTCAGTGTCCAGCCTTTCATATAAAATCTAACCTCTGCATGTAGTAGTTCAGCTCCCTGTAAAAGAAATTCCTGTTTCCTGGAGTTGTGAGGAGATCTAACTCCAATTAATAACTCTACTGCCAGCCTTCTTCTCCATCCAAGGACAGAGTACATTTTAATATGATACATTTCCCAGAAATGTACTCTTGTGAAAGAGGAAGCAAACACTTCACTGTCAACAAGACTGCAGCTCTAATGTTTGGGTTTTTTCTCAAATGTCCTAGAGTATAAAAGGTAGTGTTTAAATGAAGAGGGACAAATTATCAGAACACTTTTGAACTACAGAATGAGTATTGCTAATAGCAATGCTTGATTTGGCAGCACAGCCTTCAAGGTTATTTAGCAAAGCGTAGAATGTACATAAAAAAAAAAGTTTGTTTTAATATGTCTTTGGAAAATAAATATAAAAGTAATCAATTTGACTTTTCATTTTTAATTTTGCCTTTTTGTTTTGGCTATCAATAAAAACAACCTTGAAAATGTAACATAAGAAGAGCTAGCAGTGATGGAGGAACAATAAAATGAGGAGGAATGAAAGTGAGTACAAAATGTCTTTGATCATTACAAAGCTAATTATTGAGAAAGACAGCTCAGTGTGCATGAATGCAGAATAATGATGAGTTTGGTAAACACTTACTGCACAATACATATGTATTTGTGTGCCTGGAGAGAGGGTGCTTAACAAGCAAGCAACAAAGGGAAATCTAAGCATGTGTGTTTCAATCCAACAGCAGGATGCAGGGAAGGAGGAACTTCCAATCCATCTTACTTTGAGGCTCAGTTAGCACTGCAATGAGCTTCCACTGTGCAGCAATACATTAGTTGTTCTATTCCTACAAAATGGGCTGTAAATCTGTATAGGTAGTATAAACAAAAACAAGTAATTCCCATGAAGTTTCAATATAGGTCAAGGCATAATTTAAAAATTGACTTGAAATATGGTGTATTGCCTAAGCCATTTTCAATTTTGCTTTGCTAGGCATGGCAAAAATTCTGTGGGCACACATGCATGTCCTGTCAGTGAGGAAGACAGGTTACTATCAAGTAACTTGTGTGCATGAATGGGCTTATGCCCAAAATAAGTCTGGAGGAAAACCCCACCTAGCCCCAAACCTGTTGACATTGACACCAGTGAACACTGAGATGCTCACTCCCAGCAATATCCTGCTTGCTGCACCCCATTGTGCAAACTTCCTTCCCCTGGCAAGAGTTTAGGCAGGAGACCTCTGGTCATGCATGGGTTTGCAGCAGAACTGTGTTGCTTTTTGGAAACAAAAAGGGTGATGGTTCTGATGCTGCATTGGCAGAGCTTGAAGCTGGCAGTAGAAGCTGCTATTCTGCTTTACCTGGACCCAGAGGATGGGGCTATTTCCATTGGGTTCTGCCTGCTTCAGATCCTTCCTCAGACACCAAAAACCATCCAAATTGCTGTAAACAATCCCATGCAACACTGCTCTCAGCTTCCCAGAAATTTCAGTACAAAAGAAGAATGGGAAATACATTTCTCTGAGCAAAACAGGTGAAAAAATAGGTGAAACAGGTTAAAAAAACATGGTAGCCCACATGTCCCGAAAATGTCACCTAGCGACAGCTACTGGAGAAAGGGATACAGTTTCAGCCCCAAAACATCAGCTAAATGCTCTCAAAACCCAGGGTTAGGTGGCACCAGTGTGTTTTTTAGCAGCTATCTGAAGGCTTTACAGTCACACTTTTGCTTGCTGAGATGTTTCCTCCCACCAAAACATTTGGTCTGTACCTTTTATCTTTATTTATTACCTTATATTTTCCAAGAATAAACAAGACATTTTATTCTTCTGCTAGTATTCTTGGTTTCTTATATTTGTTCTTGAATCACCTGCCCATCAAACTGAAGCTCATAAATCTCCTGATCTGGCATATTTTTAAAAATGCAATCAATTTGCCCTTTATCTTGCCATTTAATAGCATGAAAAAAATTACTGAGACACCTCATCCCACACCTGTGCTTGGTAGCTCACTCTTCATTATGGCTTTGCGCTGACAATTCTGCAGCCCATTTTCAGTGTCCTCTCTGTTGTTGCCAGCCTGAACTAAATTGACTTTATCAATAAGATCTTGGGATAATATTCGAAATGCTCCTTATGATGTATTGCTTCCCGTATATGTCTCCATTAGCAAAAAAGCAGGAAAGTTCACAGGACTCTATTTATATTTAATACAGCAGAATCATTTACTGCCTGTGATTCACTTGTCCAGACACTTGCAGATTCATAGCAAATGCTCTATATTTTTGATAAGGATTGAAAATTATTCCATCAAAAGCAAGAGATACTAGCTAACTCCATAATTTCCATATATTTTTTTCCTTTTGTATCAGACCCATTTTTCACAATTTTTCAGGAAAAAAATAGTAGAGATCTAGGCTACCTGCTGTTTAGGTGTGCTGACTGCTGTATATTTGGTCCTTCCAAACTACTCTTCCCCTGCCTAAGAACAGATTTCATGAAAATTTCACAGGAAATTTTGAATCATCTCAAATATTATTCTTCAGAGGGATAGTGGAGGAAAATATAGCTCAGCCCTTTAGATTCCATGGAAGAGTTCATTCTTTGCCAAAACCATGCCCGTTCCAACATTTCACTTTTGCCTTAGGTGGGAGTTGTCTCCCTGATGCCCCTGGGTCATGCTCCCTCTCCACAGCCCAACACCCTGGCAGCGCTCCTGGTATCAAGTCCCCTGGCAAATTCCAGATATTATGTCCTAGAGATGCTGTTGGATGGACATAGCAGTGGAGAGTGTGTGGCTGCCCTACCAGCCCAAACCAGCCTACTGCAAGAGGTGAAAGAAATTGATTCTGCTGTATGGAGTCCAAATGGTTGGAGTATTTTGTCCAGAAACCCTCAGTTGCTGAACAAGCAATTATGACAAAGAGCTTACGGGTTGATTTTTTTTTCCAAGTGCTTTTAGTGAATGGCAATTGGCATGCAAATAAAAATAAGGATAGAACTTGGGCTAGCTAAAATATTATGAAAAGGTTATATTATTAAAAGTAAAGTTTGAAGCTCCATTAGCTCATAAAATTAAATTACAGAGTTTGCTCTTTTTTTTACTTTAATGCAGTGTCAGAAGTAGTACTGAATTTCTGGGAGAGTTATTTTTGATTGATTGCCGTATGTGCTGTTTGGAGATTGTGTACTGTAGGTGTGTATGCAATTTTACAGCTATGCCGACATATTTTATAATACAATTTTACATGCAAATTACAGTTTTATAGTGTAATGAGGAATCCTTCTTTCTTTTTATAGCATCTCCAGCCGTGCATCCAATGCACACAGAGTGATTTTTTGGCTTACCAGACTTCAAACCATTAGATCACCAAAGAGCTGTGGATTAATCACAATGCAAGCAATGGCAGCATTTGGGCTCATGTTAAACCAGAACAAGAATTGCACAGGCTCTCAAATATCAAACTTTGGGGCTGATTCATTCAGTGGATCTGTGACCTGACAAGGCAGTATGATTAATTGCACACATATTCCCTCAGAGGTTTTCCTGCTCATGCTTTCTGCAGCAAAGATTGTTAGCTTGACAGATCAGCATAGCAGCCTCTTAAGATGCCAGAAAGGGAAGCGGTTGGTTTCTGATTGACAGTTAATGGAAGAACAGCAGCTGTTCCACGCTGAGGGGAAATAAAACCCCAAACCAAACAGGCTTTGATTCTCACAGGAAAACCACACACAGGAATAAGTTGATTTTTCGATAACTCTGGCTATGGGATTTCTGTCAGGGATTGAAAGGCCATATTTGCATGATGTAATAGGTGTCATAATTAGAAATTCAGCTGTACGTCCTTTCATCTGATTATTGAAATATAAGCCACAGCATAAGTGTTTTTCTTTTCTTATTAAACACTGTTCTAGGTGTCTCCTCTTCCACAGGTTTGTTCTTGATACTTTGGCCATTTAGGCTAAAGTTTGCAGAAACCTGCTTTGGCAGGCAGCTCCCATATTCGCAGTGCTGAGCAAAGATGCTTGCACAGCACTTCCCTTCTGTTCACAGACAATCCACACTGAACCACTGTCAGACCAGCCCCATTGCCAATTTTAAATTTAATAGTTTTCATTTTTCAAGTAAGCCTTAGCAAATTGCATTAGATACTTCCTCAAGAATACTGAAGCCCTACCACTTTATCTATTAAAAGGTTTTAAACATTGACCAGTGTTTTCCCTTCCACATTTCCCAGCTGGAGTCTGACGACACACGCTTGATGGATGTTTTCGTGTTGTCTTTGCAATGAGTGAGCTGTGTGGCAGCTCTCTGTGGACATACCTGCTCTTGTGGGCATGACACCACAGCCTGGCTCAGTGAGGAGGGCTCCCAGAAGCAAACTGCAGACAGGGAAATGCCAGAGGGCAGCAGCAGGGCTGGGGTGGGCACAGCAGGCTGAGCCACGGCAGAAGATGCATGGAGAGCTCTGCACTCTCACGCCTCGCAGATGCCTTTGTTCTGTTCTAGGACAAATCCCTCAAAACACACTTGGAAGCGCAAGCCTGGAAACTGAGACCTGTGCTACCTCCCCACTGCACTTCCCAACCTGCATCCTGCATCACCTACTGAAGAGTTGAGTTGAAAATAGTCCTTCAAATTCAGCAGTCTGTACTGTACCCCTGTCAAAGGGCTCCGTTTATGGCAGAGATTATGGGTAATGATCTTGTAAAATGCCCCTAGATTCTCCCATGACGTCCCTCATCGGCTCCGAGTTTGAATTAAGCTGTTCATTCAACAGTTGAATTTTCTAACTTTGTGAAATCTTGTCTGTTACTGGCAACAGAGAAGTACCCAAGCAAGAAAAAAGCAACAAAAAGTGCTTCTATTACTACAACTTTTAAAATGAGGGTAAGAAGCTAACAGAGAAAGATACTGTATAAATGAATTGATTTAATTGCATTACATGAAAGAGAAGGCAGGTCTTACTGAAGCAGAGCAGTAGACAGCATGCCAGAACAAAATTCCTCAAAGCAATGGCATATAAATATTGAATAAAATGCAAAAGCCAACTCTGCAGATGGCTTTGGGAAAAGCAGCCGCTCTGGCTGCAAATATGTTTCAGAGAATACACCACAAAACCTGGAAATCTGCAAAGCCAAGGAGGAAATCAGTGAATAATCCACTAGAGGGAAATCCCCACCTTCCACAATCAAATACAGGGATTACAAAGACATTTCTAAATCAGTGAGGGATGGGATGAGACAGAAAACTGAATGTTAGAATTTTGAGTTTTGCCCTTAGCATCACATACTGCCATGCCAGGCGTACACCTACTGCTGGTCTTTGGACATCAATTTAGATATTTAACTTCGGGTGTTAATCTCCCAGAAAATAATTTAATATCATCTCTGCAGCCATTACTTTCTTCCAGAGGCTTTTGCAAAAGACATTTCCAAGAGATTTAAATATATGATTGCCAGTCAAGTGAGCTGCATCTGCTCAATTTGCTTCTTGCCTTTTGCTTAGAGAGCCAGCTGTACAATTCACTCACAAAAGCTTCTGGAGCAAAGCAAGAGAGGATTTTGTTAATCTGGATTTGTGAGCCCCAAGGTACTGGTTTAAAATTTCATGATGAATCTGTGTCACTGTGCATTTCCTTCTCCCTTGGGAAAACAAAGGATGGATGTATGTAGAAAATCAGCCTTGCTCCTCTCAACTGTAAGAAGCTACCAAAGAGAAATAAATGAAGAGAATTTGGCATCACCTGACTCAGATAACCAAACCACCGCACACCGGCAGCTTTATGTGACATGCAGGTGGGAATAAGTAACATATATGTTTTAAAAAGCAACCAAGCCCCCAAATCAGACATACAATGCAGTGTTTATGTGGGTTGCTGAGGCAAGAGAATCACAGTGGATGCAAACAAAGCCACAGCAGTGAGACATGCGTGAAATGAAACACAGTGTCCCTTGCAGGACAGCTCTTTCAGAAGTTTACAGGCTTTCCTCTGTGAGGCTGAGAGCTCAGAATCCCTCTGTACACAGTATATCCAGCACTATTCTTTTCAGTGGGCTGAGACAGAAGATATGAGTGTGAGCTGGCAGCAGGCACCTACAAAGTGGTAGTGTTTAACACAGAATTGGAAATTTTTCTAACAAGGAGTATTTTTCATCTACGGGACTAGAGGTGCTTGAACATTTGCAACCAATGTCAGTTGGATCTTTCATACAGAGTAATGTGTCAAGAAGCATCAAGTTCCTGCCCCTACAAACATATTTCCTTAACTTGCTTTGAAGGGACAGCTATCCCAGTGTGGACCGGGACCAGAGGACACTCCAAAAGTCATACAGCAAGTAAGAAGGGAAGCAGCAAATGACCTCCAGTCACTCTGCTGCCCTTGCCATGCATCACCCTCATCACTGGGCACCACAGTGTGTACAAGAGGTCTTATGGAAATCAATTCTAAAACACACAATTCAATTAATCTGAAAAGGACACTGGGCAATACAAGCAGATTTGTCATCATGCCTTGTGCCAACTAAGCTTTCAGGCTTTCAAATCTATCACTTTTCTCATCCTCAGGAAATATTTCTCCTATGTGTTAAAATCACAATAAACCCCTGGGTATTTACACATAATACTAAGAATATCAGAGACTAGTACAATGCACAGTATGTTCAGAATTGCAGAGTTGTTAATGTAGATTAAAGTGCTTTGCCAGTAATCACTCACTTTCCCAACAGAGCCACGTGGCTTTTTTTTTTTTTTTGCTACTCTCCAGTGCTGCCAAGCTGCACAGCTGGGCCCAGGGGGGCCAGCCCTGTGGGGGCAATGACAAGTGCCATGAAACTGCTCTGGCCCCAGCCCCTTAACATGGCACACAGAAATGTGCTCTGGGAGACCACCAGAAATACGGAACTCTGTGCTGAGCAAGTGGACTAGAGCTGGTACTCCTATCACCCAGAGAAAGGAGCTGGAGCAAGCAGAGAAAGCAAGAGCCAGCAAGATTCCATGACCACACTGACGTGTGTTTTCTAGAGCATCCCCTTGGAGGGGGCCTTCATGGAACTGGTGTGGCTGGGATAGGCAGTCCAGCAGCAAACACCCACAGCCCTACAAGGAATTGATATCCTCTGGTGGTGTGAGTCACACCAATAACACACAGGCTCTACTCAGCAAGCACTCAGGCACTCCAATATTTGGGCAAGATGCTGATAAAACATATTCATGTAAAACCCCATTACTGTAAAATCTCTGCTCCTTACAGCCTGGAGCATTTGTGAATAGGGTATCCGAGAGGGGACAAGAAAAACTGTAGGGACTGAATACCACTGAGGCAATAAAGTTAGATCCAGTATTTAATCATCTTTTCCAATAACTGTTTCATTTTTTTTAGAAGGATTTCTGAGAGATTTCTACATTTCATCACAGCGAATGGGTGATGATGAAAGATTTTGTCTAGACAGAAGGTAAAGTTTGAATTTTAAAATTAAGTTCTACACAGTGGGGAAAAAAAACCAAATTAGCACAATGTTACATTTGGCTTAAAGCTAAAAAAAAAAAAAGAAAAAAAAGAAAGAAAAAGAAAAAAAAGTAAACAAAACAAAACCCCCAAAAGTTAAAACACCCGAAAACAATCAAATTTTATTATTTTGAAAATATGTTCTATCTAAAGTAAATATTTTAAATATTTAATATTAAACATTAGCAAAGATCACTTTGTGGAGATGAAAGTAACACCATCAGGGAGTTTTATCAACTGTCTCAGTTTCTGGGTGGCTGCTCTTCAGCACTAACAGCATACAGCATATTTGGTGCAGTGTAGATTTTCTCTTTTTATTGGTAGAATATACTTATTTAGTGCCATAGCAGAAGGAGCAATTAGCTGGCATTTCATGGGGCAATCTCCCAAGAACAATCCTGAGACAAGAGCAATTCCACCACAGAGCAGGCTCTGGAAGGAGACGCAGCCGGATGCTCCTGCAGACCTGCAGATGTGTCAGGTTGCCCCACCTGAGGCCTTCTTGCAGGTTTTTCTTTTCCATAAGCAGCTTTGCCACTCACAAATGCTTCTTCTTTTTTATTGCCTCTGCCCTGATAGCCAAGCTCTTGGCACAGATGGTCAGGACCACGATGAGGACTCCAACCAGGAAAGTCACCACAGGCCAGAGGAAGCAGTGCAAGAGAACAGTCTCATCATGGGTGCGCTTCAGCATCACATCATCTGGCCTGTAAAGAGGAGGAACAGAAGATGGAGAAAATATAAATCAACATAATATTGTCAATTCATCATAAGTGGAGGTCATCTAACATGGTAAGTGTAAAAGTGCTTAATTTGCCAAAGTGTTAGAAAATGATTAAGTGAACCATTTAATTCACCGCTTGCATTTGCTTTTTTATTACCAGCACTCATAGCAGACTGTGAGAACTTTCCACTTGCAGTGTTTACAGGCTAACAAGTTCATTCGGATTAAAATAGAAAGAAAAAGAAAGACAGAAAAGTGTTGATGCGTTACGTCTTCCAGGGAATGTGGTCATCACAAACAGCCATGAGAGATTCAGTATCACACTGACTGTAGATTGCAAAACCACTCTGGCAAAAACAGAATACCAGGCAGCATTTATACATATCTACCTCAAATGTTATCAGGCCCTGTGAAATGCATTTAAACAGTAATTAAAGCCTTGCCTTTAGCTTTGACCATTAGTGTGTCCATGGAGCTACACGGAGGCTCTTGATGAAGAAGCCCTGGCTGTGGTTTGGGTCTGGGCAAGGAGCTGGTCCCTGTCCTCAGCACTGCACTGCTGGTGGCCCAGGCTAGCCCAGCTGCACCAGCAGGCAGCAGCCTGCACAAAATCTATCCCCATGAAGACTACAGCCTGCCCCAGGGTGGCCAAGGCTCCCAGGTCAGCTCCTTCCCAGCAGTGGCTGTTCCAGCAATAGGCTGTGATTTGGGGCTGCAGACAGTAGTGCCTCAGTAGACTTGAGTAAGCTCCTACAGGGACAATTTGGTGAGACTCCCATGAAGGTCTGAACCTCCTTGCCTCCACCAGCAGCATCTATGAATCCTAAATGTTTTGAAAAACATAGGTACCAAAGGTAGCAGCAATGGATGTCAAACACTTCTTATAGATGTGACTGTGACTTAGTAATTTAAAAGAGTTTCCCTCCTGGAAAAGAGTCAAAGACAAAGCCTTTAAATAAGTCTTGAGCTGAGGTTTGGGTTTAAATAGGTATTACTGCTATTTTTAGGTACAGCAAGAATCCCTGTGCACCTGATTGCTGTGTGCAGTTTTGAGTGCCACAATATAAGAAAGATGTTAAGCTGTTGGAGAGCATCCAAAGGAGGGCCATGAGGATGGTGAAGAGCCTTGAGGGGAAGCCATATGAGTAGTGGATGAGGTCCCTTTGTTCATTGTGGAGAAGAGAAGACTGAGGGGAGACCTCATTGCAGTTACTTCCTCACAAAGGGGAAGAGGAGAGGCAGGCACTGATCTCTTCTCTGTGGTGCCCAGCGACAGAACCCAAGGAAATGGGACAGAACCCAAGGAAATGGCATGAAGCTTTGTCAGGGGAGGTTCAGGTTGGATTTTAGAAAAAAGGTTCTTCATCCACAGGGTGGTTGAGCACTGGAACAGGCTCCCCAGGGAAGTGGTCACAGCACCAAGACTATCTGAGTTCAAGAAACATTTGGACAGTGGTTTCAGGCACATGTGACTCTTGGGAATGGTGCTGTGCAGGGTTGTTAGCTAGATTCAATAATCCTTGTGAGTGTCTTCCAATTCAGAGTATTCTGTGATTCTGTGGCACTTGAAACACAGTAATGAAACTGCTTTGGATTTGCTTGGCAAAGCCAGCAGTTTTGACTTTTCATGCTACTTTTTTAAAGATGACCTACCTGCTCCCACAGTCTGAAGGAACTTTTTTGTTTTTTACTTGGAAACAGCAAAGGAAAGGTGCTCTGTCTTCAGAGGAAGATTTCTCATGGTAAGGTCCTGACTGCTGGAAAGCCTAAGAACATCACTCCCTGAGGCTGAGACAGTGATGTTGAACCCAAAGGAGGTGCCTTATGCCTAGAAACACATTTCTGTTCCCTGTGAAAATCAGCAGATATAACTAAATTTGTTGCCTTGCTCCTGTAAGTACAGTGTTTTTAATAAACTTATCTTTGCTCTGTGACTATATAGTACTTCAGTTCAAAGATGTTGGCAGAGGGGTTGTGCATATTCCCCCTAAGCTTGATTATTGGCAGTCTCCTCTTTCTAGCAATGCTGCCAGTCAGGTTTCCAGTAAATGCAAAGCCTCTTGAGGGGATGCACCCAAAATCCTAATACCAGTTATCAGTGCACAAAACAGCAGCAGAGGCAAGAAAGAGACCTAGTGGGACAAAAGGGGGAAACCCCCCAGTGATTGCAAGCCATGCTCAGGCATTCAGACCTGGTTCTTGCTGCGAACAGTGATGGCCACTGTACAGCACCACCACTGACCAGCAGCAGTCCCAGGGTGAAACAACAAACAAACTGAAAAAAAAAAATCCCTAAAGAAGCCTTTTCCTTAACCCTTAACAGCTTTCCCTTTCACTGACTAGACAAGGAGGATGGAATTTTGTTTTCATTGGTAAAAGGTGAGACCAGGACTTATTTTTAGCAGGACTTTGAGCTCAGGGCTAGACCATTGTGGAGCTTTGAGCAGGGCTAACTGGATTAGTTGTTGCATTATACAACACATCCCTGTTAGGTTCTGCCAGGTAGTTCAAACAGACACCAGATAAAACAGGCCTCCATCAGAGCCTTCAGAGCAATTACTGAACATCATGGGGAGAATTGCAATGCAGGGATTGCCAAAAAGTCACGTAGGACCAAAAGGTTATAGGCACATAAACATTTCAGTCATCACTTATGAACCACACTGCGAACCTTGCCACGCAACAATAGCTGACAGAGGTGGAGGCACAGGATAGGGAATATTACAAATACAAATATTTTTGTATTCAAACAATCTGGATTTAAAGATGTTTGCAATACACTGATTTTTTTTCCCTACAGATATTCACATCCCTTCACTCCGACGAGCAGTCATTTTTTCCCTTATTGTTGCAAGATGCAGAGATCCTCAGCTGGATGGCTGCATGCAGAGGCAGCGCAGTGTCTTACTGTCAGTAGAAGTCCTTTTCCCCTCGGGCCCAAGCACAGCTCCACAGGTGGAGGGAATTAATTTAGAAAACTGTGAAGTAACAGAGCAAACCAAGATTTATATTCCAACATTTTATGGATGAGCAGCCCTGCTCCCTGAGCACCCTTGGCTTACATACATAATTATTCAGAGGTAAGTGGGAACCCTGCAGGGCACCCCAACAACATACAGGTTGTCAGTAATCACTTGACAGGGTTTGCTCTTCAAATCTCTGATGAATTTGTGTACAGCGTCCTGCAACAAACACAGAGGAGGTTAAAGCATGGCGGGCTCATCTGCTGTGCCATAGCAAAGGAAACAGAGTATTCTGGCACACGGGACAAACCCAGAGTTAACAAGCAATAACACCACATAAATCAGCCACTAATAAGAAATGACTTGACACAGGTTGCTCTGCCTGTCTCTGCATGGCATGAGACAGTGAGGTCTGAGCTCATGGCAGTCTTAGTTTCTCTCTTTTGTTCTTGTCATGGATGTCAATGAGACCTGGAGCATGAAGAAATAGTGACAGGATCTCCCCCATCCTCCCTGTTCCCACAGACCTCCCACTTTAGGGCATGCAGCTGTGGCTTTGTTTGCATGAGGTCATGACTGCAGACCCCTGGGACACTCAGTGTGAGATCCACAGCACCAAAGCCCTAGAGCTCAGTGCCTTCTCAAACCTTTACAGCCTGAGAACTTCATCTGAAGTTGTTGTAGTAATGCAATCCCCACACTCCCAGCAGGTGTTTCCAAATAGGGAAAGAGTTTCAGTTTACCATTGACATATTAGGACATTTACCTAGATTCTTCCATACCCTTCTGACAAGGATTGGCTCAGTGCCAGCACAGGGGCATGGATTGGGTTCTGAGAATGTAACTCAAAACCCCTTGGTGATCTTATTGGCTGTTATCCAGGTTATCCCACCTAAAATATTCAGTATTTAAAAATAGCGAAAAAGAAAGAAGAGGCTTTTCAAGATGTGTTAGCAAGGTGTTTGAGGTTTTCTCAGGTGCCTGTGCTCGACTATTACTTGCTTTCTGCAACGTTTTGTTTCCTGTGTTATTTTTTCATTATTAAAGCTTTTGATTTACAAAACATCATCGAAGAGCAGTCTCGCTAATTATTATAGCCACTTTTCTGCAAGGCTGGACCCTCAGAGTGTGGGAATTAAACCCACAATTTGTCCTTTATTTGAGTATGAAACACTGAAGGTTGGTTTCTGCCGTGCTGGGCTTCCTTCACACTGGGTTATCACCGTGTCAACAGACAGGCACCTTCACCAGAGATCCAGAACAGCAACTTCCCCATGCAGCCTGAACCCCTTCTCCCAAACCTTGTCAGAGAAGAGTGGGACACTAAAGTTAAGTGCCTACAGTGGCAAAGCAAAACCTCAGTCTTCAGTAAAGCACTGAGCTCCAAGATAAGCTGCATGCACTTTGGTTCCCTAAGATAAATGTCAGACAGCTAATTTTGCTGGGCAGTTTGATTTACAGTAACTAAGAATGGTTGAAATTGCCAAGTCTGCTTCTCATCCCTTTTGTATAACTTTGAACTGTAAGAATGGCATCCCAATTTTTCATCTTTTCAAAGTAACCTGTTGAAACCACCAAACTGAAAAGGAGATGTTACCCAACAGTACACTCTACATGCAGTAACAGTTCTGACAATGAAGATGAAGTAAATTTGATGAAGAAGAGATGATGTTCATTCATTGCCTGTATATTTACCTAGAATTTTATTCTGCTGTTTCAAAAGAGAGAGTATTAAAATTACAAATACTTCATTCTCTAAGGAACTATTTACTATATGTTTTATACAGTTAGCTTACCCACACAGTGAAAGAAATACTGTCAGAAAATATGCACACTTCTATTTTGAAAGGAACAGATTTCTCCCTCAGTTCATTGTGGTTTCTTTTTAGTGCTTTGCAGGCTGCTTAGTCATCATTGCTCTAAAAGTATACCCAAGCACGCACATTCGTAGTCAGCAGAACTTATCTTCCAAAGCTCATTGCTACCCCCAGAAGAAAATAGATGGCGTACACATTTCAGTTTAGACTATCTTCTAGTATCTCTGGCAGCGAGCCTCTCCTATGCTGTGTATGAATTGTATGATCAGCAAAAGGCAGTGTTTCAAGGCAGCCACTGTGCTGGCAAGAGCTTTTAGCAGTATAGGATTCGGCATCTTTAGGGAAAAAAACCCTTTCTGAGTGCTGCACAATCCTTCAGTGCCAGCTTACATGAATGTCAGACGCTAGGCAGCATGCAGCCTCAGAAAAGATTTGTCTTTGCTTCACCAAAATGTAATGTGAGAATCAGCTCACATAGCTCTGGACACCTACCACCCAAACTCCTTTTCAGGAGAGAAATAAGCATCTCTGGGCATCTGACCTGTATCAGGCATTTACTTTGGGATAAGATATAAGGCTCCTGTTTCTCTCCATTGACTAAAAAAGTTAACTTTCACGTCATCCATTCCACACCAGTTTAGATGTATCCTAGCTGTGACTTCTCCTGCAGACAGTCCCATGTTTCTGACTCTCCTGTTCACTTGGGCAGTGAGTGCTGCAAGTCCCAGTTCAAAGGAGTACAAGGAACTGCCAACACCTGCCTGCCCAGAAAAACCAAACTCGGCTCCTGGTTACTAGATCCAAGCATTGCCACTTTGTGGACCAGAGGATTCCCAAGAAGGTCCACAATGACAGGTCTGATGTCATCACACAAAGTGCCCTAAGTTTTAACCTCTGCATGCTGTAAGCAATGTTTCTTCCCCCTGTAAAGAAAAAAAAATGCTACAAGGTTTTGGTGGTGTCCCTCTGCAAAGGGTTAACCAAGGACAACAAATTCATCTGGGGCATGCTGACTAGGTCTACAGTCTCTCCAGGGAGACAACTGCTGTAGCCAACCTAGGACAAACCTGAAGCCCCCAAGGCACTCAGCAGGACACCCACAGGAGAGTCAGGCATTTCTCTGCCTGCCTCCATTTTCCTCCTGTTGGTTTTTCTGAACTTAAGTATCTGGTGCCAACACTCCCTCACTGAGCCCTGCATTGCACCTGCAAGTCGTGAGCTATTCCCTCATCTATTTAACTTCCAAATGTTTGTGGGGTAGGACTAACCTCTTCCTGGAGCCATGTTACCTTTTATTTCCTGGCATATCACCATCAGAAAGAGACAGGAAAAAGGACTCTCTCCCCTTTCTGTTTACTGAAGGAAGGAAACCACACATCACTCTCATACACATGGAAGTCACATCAACACTGGCAGTAAAAGTAAGAACTGAAAGAGAAGGGGAGATGCATTAGGTTACAACTTTCTACTCTGCAAGCATGTATGAAACCTGGCAGTTCTGTTGCTGTTTATTACACATATCTGATCCATTAATCCTCTATGAACACGATGACACAATTTTTACACAATTATCAGTTAGTTTGTAATATTTACTGATCTCCCCTTTTCTTCCTTGAGCACAGTAGGGTTTCTTTTCTGTGGAGGAAACGGATGTTAATACCAACACCAGAAATCTGCCATCTGAGTGTTAAAAGCCAAGATGCTTTTTGCTATACAAATTGCCTGTTTTAAGGAAAACTTTTCTCAGAGTTTTGTATTTTTACTTCAAGTGGTAAAAATACTCCTTTCCTTTCTGTATAGCTTTTCATCAACAGAGCTGTCTTGCAAAGTTCTGCACTGAGCTCTGTGTGATAAAACCACGCTGCCCTGGAGGGGGGTCTCTGTGTGTGTATATACATATGCATGCATTTATATGTACTTTCAAACAGAACCAATGGACAGCTGTTAAGCAGATGCATAAGCACTCCTGCCTAGCCAAATGGAGATTACTCACCTCAAGTGCTGGTTAAAATAGCATGTAAATGGTTGAGAACCCACTTTCTCTTTCCAGTATTTCTGCTTGTACGTGACGTTCTCAGAGTTCTCCTGATCATCTCTTGCACAGGGAGGGATGTATGAACACTGCCAAGACACATTGCGAAGCAGAGTTACTGCTGTGCTCAAGAACACAGGGCATCACTTTTCTGCATTTTCCTCATGACAGCAGGGTGACTGAAATGGACAGAGAGTAATAAACAAAAGCTCCAAAGAAACTGAAAAGAAATATTAGCTGAACTTCACTTCAATCACTAATTGTTCTGTACAAGTACTGGAAAAGAATAGAGTAGCTTTCAGAAAGAAAATAAAGGCTTTGCGACGTTTGTTCCACTCTTATACCAAACCACCTCGTAACATCTTGGGGTTTGCCATGATGAATGTGAAAATGATAATTTCATTTTAATGTATTCCTAGCCAGTCACATGCATTGGATTTGAATAACTTCCTATTTTCAGTGAGGCACGTAATCACAAGGTTTGTTAAGTATCCTGCTAATAAATAACCCAAGGAGTGCAGCAAGCTTTCCCAGATGATGGGATATCTGGCTGCTGTTCACTGATAAAAGAAGGTATTCTTCCACTCTTACAACACAAGGAAAGCAGAAACAAGGCTCACAGCCCTGCTTCAGAAGAAAGGTTCAGCATCTGTTTCGGCTGTACAGAAGTCAAGGAGAGTTGAGCATGCAGCTGAGCTGTCTGCAGATCTCACGCTCAGACATCTGCTCAAAGCCCAGAGATCAAGAGAAATTCATCCCCCACCCAGCTTGGTGCCCTTGGGACTGGGCTTTCAGAGGCTCCCCTTCGGGTCACACACACACATACCACAGGTTACCATACATAGGTTTCCAAGTCTTTGACACACCACCCTTAAGTTCTAGCCACAGACAGTTAAACAACAGAAAACAAATAGTGCACTGAATCAAGTGTCAGCAACATCAGACTTCAGTGTCTAAGCACAATCCCTCTCATTTTTACCAAGCATCCATAGAGGAGATCATGACAGGAGACGTTGAACCACACTGAGTAACACAGCCTAACTGATCCTCCCATAACACAGAGGCTTTTCACCCTGCAGGACATATGGACACCAAGGCCCCAGGTGCACACACTGAATTTTAATTCCTTTAAAATTGGAAGCTGCAAACAAAAAACCATGTGACTGGGAAGGTAGCAAAAAAGCCTCCTACTTAGGGAAGGTGAGGAAGCAGGAGGTGAAGGGTGTGGGAAGCCCCTGAAAGGGGGCCCAGATATGATCACAACATTAATTTCTCCACAGTATCCTGAAAGCAGTAACAGCAAAGAGAGTGATACCCTCTCTAACATGAGAATAAAGGTCACCCTGACTCACTGTGCCTAGTGAGTGCTTCCTCTTCTTCTGCTGAGGTTTCACAGGGGCCTACCTTACCCCCAGCTGCACACTATACCTAAGATGTACAGACCTACAAGTCCATGTTCTCCATACAACAGCTTGAAGATTTGCCATTCCAAGGGCAAGGGAGAAATCTCAGGATTTCATTCCCCTGATCATGTAAAATCTGACCACTTCTGCCAGCACCTGCGATTGCTGCCAGTGTCTTGCATGCTTCAGAATGAAAGAATCTGCCAGGTCTGCCTTGCTGCTCCAAACCGAAACCTACCTTTTCCACAAGCAGAGATCCGCATTTTCCCATGGACTCCAGTCTGGTGTTGCCATGGCACAGAGCTCCCTTTAGCTCCCTGTTCATAGGACCCTAAACAAGGATTGTCCCACTGCTGCTGATGAAAGACAGAAATGAGCGGCAACACCACTCTACTTCAGAAATCAGAATGCAGGATTTATCACATACTGCTATTGCCATCTTAGATAATATTCCTTGGTCAGCAGAATTTTTGTGTTGGTTGTCCACTTTGGAAGTATCAAACACTCCCCTTTTTCCTCCACACTCCCGGTGCATAAACACATCTGTGCAGCAGCTGGGCAGAGTCAGCGAATTTGGCACAAAGACACCTGAGAACTCTGCTGGCTCTGCTCTGACCCCCTGACAGCAACCAACGTGCTGCACCATCCCAGCTGGTCCCCTCCTCCCTGCTTGGCCCGGAGTCCAGCACCTCCGACATCCTCCACTCTGATGTTTTCCCTTATGGAGCATTTCCCACTTTGGAAATGGCGCCATATCCCACGAGTTGTGCACTCACTGCCTACATCTGACTGTAATCACCACCCTGCTCTTCCCAAGCCCCCAGCTTGTAGGTAGCCTCTAGCTTTTAGGGGCTCCAGAAAGAGCTCCCAAACCAGCCACTATTTAGCCAGCACACAAAATGCAGAACTAGACAAAACAGCTAAGTACCAATAGACATTATTTTGCCTAAACTCACCCAGCTATCTCAAAAATCCTATTGCTGTGTTACTGGCTCCAGTACACATATTTCCTCAATCCTCTGAAATGTTTCTTCCTCCTGGCTGAGCCTACTGCTGTCCTCTGCTATGAAAGTGCAACTGCCCCACCAGTCATGGTTAAACTTTCTCTGGATCCTTCAGAGACGTTCCACCCCCACAAAATATTACTTGAATCCTTCACCAAGTTCATAACCTGGTGAACTGTTAGTTAGCCCCATCCTGAGTTTCAGGCTTAGAAACAAGCAGAGAGGTCTTTTTTCCCAAGAGATGTCCATCTGAACAGACAAGTATCAGGCTTTAACAGTCTCCCAGGACATTTCATTACAGAGTGCTTGTCCTGGGTTGGCGCTGCCTCGTATCCCAATCGTGCCCTTTGTCTCTGTATTCTTTCTGTACTGTTATGTCTAAGAGCTGCGGCCTCCCTGCCCCCACCTGGGGCCGTGGTGGCTGGCTTGCTTCTGCCTTGGGGCTGCTTTTGCTACTGCTCGGCTTTGCTACTGCTCGGCTTTGCTGCTCTTTTTTTTCCTTTCCTTTTCTTTTTTTCCTTTTTTCTTCCCTCCTTCCCTCCCTGAAGATTTGGACCGGCTCTGGACCTCACCTGGGGATCGCCGGAGTCTGCGTGAGAAGCTTCGCACCCTCCCCTGCACAGCAATTCCTGAGTATCATCTGGGGGCTGTTTTCTTTTCCTTTGTGTTGGGGAGTGTTTTGTTCATTTGTCAATAAACAGGTTTTTTTCCACTTTTTCCTCCGAGGAATTCCTTCCCAAACCCAGGGCTGGGGGGAGGGGTGGTGGAGGTTTGTTTTCTAGGGGGCTCCTTTTGGAGATTTTCCCCTAATTTGTCCTAAACCAGGACAGTGCTTCACATTTTTTCCCATCAGTCCCCATGCTCTTGGCTCAACATGAAGATATTAAAAATTGAGTTTTTCAGGGCAGGGATTTTTCTAGGTTTGGAAGATGTAAAGGGGCCCACAGACAGTTTCTCCAGACAACACTTCTGTATTTTCCCATGCCAAAGCAAGACAGCTTATGGGAATATAGCCATTATCTACAGGAGGGACACCTGGAGGTTGGGCACAACAGTGAATGCTTTCCATAACTCAAACTTCACACCATTCTCTGCACAAGTAATCCCAACTGACAGAAAGAGCATGCTGGATACATTTCTACCTCTTCCTCTTTATCTTCATGTGGAAAACACAAAGGAGACACTCGGGGTCTTGCCATAAATTGATGTGTCCTCACTGCTTCGCCTGTTGAGGATTAACAGTCTTGAAGAGAGGAGTGGTCCCCATCCAAATATGAATCCCAGGGGCCACCCTGAAACATCAACTCAATGTGACAAAGGCCTTGAGCCACAGAAAACACCCAAGGTGCAATCCCAGTGTGAACATACCAGCTGCTGTACTAATACTGGAGCTTGTTTGCATCCCCAGGATGTCAGCACAGTCCCCACCAACCCAAGCCGCTTTTTGTCCCTTTCCAGTCCATGTAGGGGCTGGATCCAAGTGTGCCCAAGCACACTTCTAGGGCACTTTGCTTGACCAGCCCTATCACCCTCCAAAGCAGATTCAGTAGGCAGATAAGATCATATCCTCATAAATTTTGCTGCTGTGAGTTGATGGATGAATGTGAAATAACTTCCACTTTGGCAATAGGCAGTTTCTGAGAAATTAGTTCTGTAGTCCTCCTTTACAAGATATGGCATGAAATACTGATGTCAAAACATAAACAAATGCCAACTGAAAGCAAGTTAGGACACCAGTAAAAATGTTGGTGAACAGCTAATACATTTACACCAAGGTTTTGTAGAATTTGTATCTCTGTTTGCTGCTGGATGTTCCCACTTCAGTGTCCCTGCAGATGCATGGGAAGATTCCTGGTCCTTCTGAACACTTCATGAGGGCAGATACTCTTCCATATCACAGAGAAAGAACAAACTCATGAACTTTTGATTATGGTTTAAGTTCCAGGTTGCATTTCATGCTTTTCAAAGACCAATCCTTGCCTAATTCAGTCACGTTTCTAATTTAAAAAGACAGACTTTGTAGACTATAAGACAAGTCCAAGGAAGTTTCAAATGTGAAGAGACATCCCAGTCCAAAGCAGAAGCAATTTAGCCCAACAGAAGACAAACCAAAGTAATTGAGGAGCAAGACTTCGAACTCAGTTTCCAAGTGACACGTGGAGGATCATCCTCCTGGCTCCTGGTGAACTATGGGGCAGAGCACGTACCATTTGTTTGGTATGTGCCCCACAACACATGCTGGAGTAGACATCCACCTGCAGCCCATGGTGGACCTCACACCACAGCAAAGGGATGCCCAAAGGAGGTTGTGACTTTGAGGGAAGCCCACATGGGAGCATGGTCCTGCCAGGACCTGTGATCTTGTGGAGAGAGGAGCCCAGGCTGGAGCAGGTTTTCTGGCAGGACTTGTGACCCTGTGGGGAACTCATGCTGGGGCACTTTGTAAAGAACTATGGCCTGTGGGAAGGACCACATTGGAGAAGGTAATGGAGGACTGTCTCCTGTGGGAGAGACCCCATACTGGAGCAAAGAAAGAGTGTGAAGAGGAAGGAGTGTCATGAACTGACCATAGCCCACATTCGCTGTCCCTCTGTGCCTGTGGGAAGGAGGAGGTAAAGAAAATCAGGAGTGAAGTTAAGCTCAGGAAGAACAGATGGGTAGGGGAAAGGCATTTTCAGATTTGATTTTATTTATGCAGTACCCTTCTCTGATTTAATTGGCAATAAAGCAGATTAATTTTCCTGAGTCAAGTCCATTTTTCCCATGACAATAAAAGGTGAGTGTTCTCTCCCTGTCCTTATCTCAACCCACAAGCCTTTAATTATATTTTCTGTCCCCTGTCCACCTGAGGAATGATACAACAGCTTAGGTGGGGACCTGAAGTCCAGTCAGGTGTGGGGTCAACCCACCACACCAAACAAAATATGAGCCTCTCCTACGTGTGTGTGTGTCATTCACTACTGGGTTACCTTCATGGCATGGAAGGGAGGAAGTGCTGCCACAACCATCCCACCGGGGCAGGACATGAGCAGGTGGATTCACTCCATTAGTACAAAAACTGTCCCCTCCCAGCTGAGTGTCCTGAGGGAATTGGGGCTGAGCACCGTGTCTGGTTTCCACCTGCATCTGTCAGTAAAGATGATGATCATCAGCACAACCCACCGGGAGTGATCAGACCCATGACCCCTCACAGAGGCTCTGGGCAGGGAGTGGTGCACCAGGTGAGACAGGTAGGCGATAGAGTTTATCCATGGCCCCTGGGCCTGCTTCCAGAGGAATTGCTAGGCAGCATCTGCATAGTTTGCCTGTCACAAGTACCAGCCCAAACACAGTCTGAATGCTTCACCAGACTCTCACAAAATTATCATGAAGTTCTATTTAGCTATGAAACCTCCTCTGCCATGGATCATATTTAAGAGAGTCCAAAAATTAGGCCCAATTCCATTTACAAGTGCACAGAAGAGATGACTGCACATCATCTTATCAGGTGGAGCCATTACACAGAGAAGTGTGACAGGAGCACAGGCAGATGTGCAGTGCAGACAAGGGGCAGCAGCTGGTTTGCTCCCCGCCTGGGGAGAACCAGGTCCTGCTGCACAGCTGCTAACATCTGTCTTACCAGTCACCCCCCTAAAAGTTTCTTTGGCAAGATATGGGGCAAATTCTTCCAACCCTACACTTGACTGCAGATGTAGAAATGGAAATGTCTAAAAATCCAGAAAGGGGACCTTTTTAGCAGCTGATGTGCTCCCCTGTCATATTCCCCAGGCAGAGCTATGGCCTGGTCCCTGTGCTGGCTGCACCAACGTACCCGATGGCCGGAGAATGATAGTGACAAATTGACTTTGGAATTAATCCCTCTTAAGCCTTATCTCAGAGATTATTATTGCTATCAAGGCAGCTGAAGAAAGGCTACTGTCACTCCAATAAATTTCTTCCCCTGAGACAGCAGTCAAAAAAAAAAAAAAAAAGAAGAATAAAAAAATCCACAGATCACTCAGACTGAACACAAATGTAATCGTGTCCGGTGCTTTATATACACACTCCTGGATTAACTCTGACCCAGCTATATAATCTTTTAAGAGCTAAAATGAATCCTGGGCTGTACAATGATGTGATTATCTTAGAAAGCAAGAGAAGAAAGAAAACTTTTTCCTGAAACTAGAAAAGAACAGACAGATTCATGTCTGTGATATGTTTATATATCAGCTCACTCTACTACAGAAAGTAGAGGATTTTTAAACAAATGCTCTGGGAATTTTTGGGGGGAGTGAAGCTGCCAACTGATTTAGTATTATTGTGTGTTGTAAGGAGCCTGAACTATGCCTTTTCCACACTATTGATTTACAGGAAAAAATTGCTACCCTACAAAGAGAAGCGGCTAAGCAGGAAGTAAAGTTTAAAAACTGTTCAAAACAAACTTGGTCTTTTTTTTTCCTTCTAGCTAGTTGGAAATGATTAACATGTCATATGTATGTCTAAGTGCATGAACATAAAGAAGCATAGTGCAAAAATGTGATGGGAACAGGAAGGGTTAAAGAGCTCTCTAAGTGTTTGTTCATAAATACGTATGGGATCCTGAGCATTAAATCCAGCAGATTCCTACTCTGTGGCATTAACTAATGTATTTCAGCATAAAAGCCTGAAAGCTTATAAAGACAGCGAGATTTTAAATCAAAAATTAGAAGAGACTACAACTGTTTGGCTCCACAGACATTGAACTAGGGATAAAACGGGAAAACCAAAGCAACTGATACAGACTTCATTCCCTTATAAAGGTATGTTTTCCTGATGAGACCTAGCCAACTTTTCTTCTTATTTTGTATTTGTTTTACATGAGCTTCTTAAAGTACGGGAAATAATTAAAGCACATTTTTTTCTACACAGTTTTCCACTGAGATTAATTCAATTACTACAAAAGAATACAGTTACATCAAAAAAATGCATCCTTTCTGCTTGGTCACATCTGGTAAATCAGATTTAATCCTCAGCAATCAACATCCCAGGGAAAACAGCCCACACCTAGAGACGCAAGGTGGAAGGTAAAGAAAACATTATATTTGTAAAAGCAGGAAAGCACCATGCACTGGCAACAGCCCTATTTTCTTATTAAGAGTTAACATAAAATTAATTGTTAAATAAAAATAGTTTTCTGAGAGACATTTACAGGCATTACTTCTGAAGCTCAGAGTGTCTCCCTGCAATTACAATTCAGCCCCTGGGCTGGTGCAATCCTTCTCTTCCCACCACACTTCCAGAAACACAGAAGAAAATAGGGTCAAGAAGCAAAACCAAAACAAAACTAAACACTTGGACTACTCAGAAAGGTATTATGGTCACAGTCCAATTTGAAAGCTGCTGCTGAACCTGCGGATGCTGCCAGAGTTGCTGAGGCCAAGCATTCTGGTGGCAACCAGCACTCACCACCCATCTCCCACCTTACTCTGCCAGCTCCCATCCTTGCTGGAGATGGCCACAACAGAGCCAAAGGGCTGTGCACGGGGAGAGCCGTGCTGCACCCTCTGCAGAGCCATGTCATCTTCACCCTGGAACAAATGGGTGACTTTTCTCCTGCATTTTACCAACTCCCCCCTGCCCACCTGAAAATGGAGAGATGTTTAGAGAAGGTCTGCAGCTTGGGCAGCTAAGGCACTCCTGGCACACCTCTGCCACCACAGCCCTCTCCGCACAGGGAGCCTGGCAGCAGCACTCCCAGGAAAAGATTTGCAAAGCTCCCTCGAAGGCCAACATTTTATCTGCTTTGCAATCAGGTTCCATCCAGCACTGCAGTTCCAATCACTCATCACTTCTGAGTGGTGCCAACAACTTAATCCAAATCCTGTCAGATTTACCATCCTGCTACTTACTCTGCTGATTTTTACCCCGACTACCTTTCCAAGCTGCCAAGGGGAAAAAAGCAACCCTCAAACCCTGCGTGTGAAACTTAACCTGCCTTCCAAGGGATGGAGCACACCAGCACAAGTATGACTGATTTGTGAGGCTGCACATCCCAACTGGACAGCCACCCATGCTTCCCAGCCCCTGCAAATAGACCCCTGCACGGCGTTTAGCATGGCCCTTGGCACTATGTTTCATCCACATCTCGGTCAAAGAGATGAAATTTCCTCTTCCAGTACACTCCCAATTTCAAGTTCTTTCAGGAGTATGAGGAATCTGGCACACTTTTTTTTCTTCTTCAAACTACTTAAAATCGCCTCCACTCAGATGCGTGCTGTTAAGGCTATCTTTACCCAGCATAAAAAGGAAAAGGAGAACAACTGCCTTTAAAGAAAGAGAAAACACAAATCACACATTGCCTTCAGACTTCCCCAGTTTGCTGGAAGATGCAACTTTCACGAATTCTTCATTTGGTCCTTTTTCGTGTGGGTGATGGAAGAGTTTAAGAATCAAAACAGCGCGGAGGAAACTTCTGTTTTGGCGCAGCCCCTTCTCCAGCTCCCCTCCAGCAGCGGCTCCATTAACATTTCTCCGTGCGGTTTGGGGCACGGCACTGGGAAGTCCCCCACCCTCCGGGACGCGCAATGCAGCGGCCCCGGGCACTGCCCGAGCAGAGACACCTCCCCGCCGGCAGCAGGAGTTTCTCCTCCTCTCCTCACCGGTGTCTTGGGCCTCCGGTGGGGAACGGCAGCGGAGCCTGCGCTGCTCTCCCTGCGTCCCGGACGCGGACGGGACGAAGAGAATGGGGCTGGCCGCGAAGAAGTGTGAGAGTGTGCGAGAGTGTGTCTGTGTGAATCTGTGTGTGTGTGCGTCTGTGTATGTGTGCATATATCATACTAAGCATAGTATATAGTACAGTGTAATACACTATATAGTATACTACACATTATACACAGTGCGTTTTACTATGCTGTATAGAATCACAAAATATCCCGAACTGGAAAGCACCTACTGCCATCACCAAGACCAACTCCTGGCCCTGCACAGAACAGCCCCAAGAGCCACACCATGTGTTTGAGAGCGAACGCTTCTTGAACTCTGTCCGCATTGGTGCTGTGACCACTTTCCTGGGGAGCCAGTTCCAGTGCCCAAACATCCTCTGGGTGAACAACCTTTTCCTAGTATCGAGCCTAAACCTTCCCTGAGATTATATATATATATATATATATATACAACATATAAATACAGATGTACAGATATAGTATGTTTATAGATATATACCGTAGAGATACACTACTTTTTGCTGAGCAACAAGCAGAGCGGCATTTCGGACGAATGCTCGCTCTCCCGCTTCTCTTACCACCCCCCATCTCCCAAAAGAGAAAACTCCGCACCGAGCAGAGGGCGGGCCACAGGAGCAGTGAATGGGCACAGACCGCCGCGGCGGGACCACCGCCCCGCATTTTGGGAGAGGA
>VXBB01020593.1:470085-531018 GCA_013399915.1 Illadopsis cleaveri | reverse complement strand
CACTGGCTTAGTTAAATCCTGGAGATCTTGCCTAAAGTCCTGATTAGTACTCCCAGGCATCAAAGTCTGCAAAGTCTCTATGCATAGAGGAGGAAACGGATCTGTAGTTAAATTATATATCTACAAGTGAGAAGGCAGCATCTATTTTCACCTTATTAATTGATATAGGACATAATGGGAATTGGCCAAATGCTAACTTTTTTGGGGTGCCGGGTAAAGTGTTCTGGTCAGCCCCAAAACCAGCATCTGCACAGCAGGGACAGAGGTAACAGATAGGCAAAATGATAACTATCAATCAGGAATTGCTTTGAACAGGAAGGTGTTGACCTTTGAAGGTTCACCCTAAGAAGTGCTCTCTTCCAAGCAGGTTTGCAAGAAAAGCAGTTGATTCAAGAAAATATATTTATTTGGCAAATAAAGTTTGGTTATTATCCAGCATTTCCCACTGTGGCAACACAACAACCTCTTTGGTTGTGCAATACTTATATTTCTATTCAGTCGTCTTTATCACAGGCAATTAGGCAGAACAAAATGTGACCCTCAGAGCTGATAGCTGAACTTGATGACACAGCGGACAAGAAGTTACAGAAATACAGAAAAAGTTTGGGAAATAGCACTTTCCTTATTCAATCACTTTCCCACTGCAAAGTACAACGTCAAACTTTAATAAATGAGGCTGATCCACAGGTTCTCCAAATGGACTATTGAGCAAGTTTTGGCAGGAAGGCTATTAAGAGTCCTCGCTGTGCCATGAATATAGATGGATGTAAATATTGTCCTTGCTTGCACAAGTGCACTACCACACTCCTCTCAGGCCAGCTGCTTTGCAGTAGCCTGCCCTGGCTATCAAAGGGTTTCTGAAAAAGTGTACCAGCTCTGAGCCCAGGATTATGGGTTTTTTATTTAAACCTGCCATAGGTGTTTACACTAGAAACTGGACTCATCTTGCTTAGTCCTTGGCTCTGTTCATCCATTTCCATCATCAGGTTTTGCTGCCAGCACTTGGGGTGACAGCAGTCTCTGATGGTGGAGGCTTGTTGCATAGAGTTTTCATAATATAAAAAATGAAATAATCAGGTTGATTGACCATCTGAAAGGGAAACTCCTGCTCTGCTTTCTCAGTGTAAATGAGCTGTAGCTTCTTTCTGTCTTACCTCCTGAACACCTGGCCTTCTATACTTGGTTCAACTCCCTGCAATCCCTTGTATATAAAGTGCTGTCAGATGGAAATTAAGGCAACAGCTCACTGGGTGACAGAGCAACCTTGAGTTAGTCCTCCTGTGTGCATCCAATCCCTACATCATCCACAGCTGGGGAGTTGCTGAAGCTGTATTTAAACTGGGAATGGTCCTTAGCATTCACCAGATGATCTCATACATTTTGAACTTCTGCGCAAATGACTCAGTCAAGACTCAAAGTCTATTTGGATCAATTGGAAGTGAAAAATGATCATCAATGCCTGATCATTGTAGCAGAGTAAAGGGGGCCTGTTGTGAAGATTTTAGCTCTGCTGTCACCTGCTGAGGGCAGGAGTGGGGATGCTGGCTCCAGGACCACGGGCTGCACCAGGAGCCACACGGCTGAGAAAGCTGGCATACAAAGTTCAATGCCTGTATGAAAATCTCAACAGCAGAACAGGTTACTGCCTGCTCTTTCGGGCCCTTCCTTGCCCCACAGTCAAGGCACAGCCTGACCTGTGGCCAACAGCAGCTGACCCACATGGTATGGCCAGTGCTGAGAACACCTCTGCCTTGGTCAGGCTGGGCAGCCACGGTGCAGCTCTGCCACCACACCCACCCAGGCTGCTCATTGGGACTGGGCTCACACCTCCCTGTTTCCTTGGACACGCCTAGTGCTGGTCCTTCGGATGCCGACTGTACCTCTTCCAGGGAAGCGCCAGTAATGAACTGCCTTTTCCAAAATCAAATGTCTATATAAACAACAGAATGCCTCTTTAAAAACAATACTGTGATGCCTACCAGAAAGTAAACTGGTTTTTCAAGGGAAGGGAGATCTCTGGAACAACCAAACCAACCACCTAGTTGAGAATAAGAGCTTAGAGAACACGAAAGGGTTCCCACAGATATTCATCAATGCCTGCACCACAGCAGCTTTGGGACACCTGCCTTCCTTTCACTCCTCATCAGGACTGTTTACAGCTGATGCAGGATGGTCCAATCAGGAAAAATGGCTATTTCACTGGACTGTTTGCTAAACCAGAGGGAGTTCAAAAAGGTGATTTTAAAGAAAATTATTTTGGTTGTTTCAACAGTAAAAACCTGACATATACCTACATATATTAGCTCATTAATATCAAGAAGACAATCTGAAATGCAAACTCAAAAATTAGAAACTGAAGCCTAGAAAAATAATACACAAACTTGGTTAGCACTGCTAATCCAGAAGTTGAATCAGTAACAGTCAAAACTATTGTTCAAAGTGCTTTAACATAATTTTCAAAAAAATAAAGTTTACCTCAAACAGTAAGGTGGTTTCAAGTGGTAAAGCTACTGAAACTATTAAAGCCAAAATTTCAAAGTAAGTTATCCAGCTGCATTCCCCCAGGTCGTTTTAATGTACTGGAAGCTTTCAGATTTATGGAAATGAGAGCACACATGCTTATTATAGAGAAACAAAAACTTAATTCACATACCATATATGAAAATAAAAGCATCAGTTGTCAATCCAGACTAACTTCTTAGTCCAATCTGCATTACCAGAATCCAACTTCTGCTAGCATTAATTTTGGCCAGTGGAAAATTTTGAGGGACACAATGAAAAGGTACTTGAAAACTAAGCACATTCTGAAATTTGGCTTTAATAAAAATTGTTATTTTAGGATCTTAAACCAAAAGCACTGTCTAGCTATCCCATACTTAGGATGGCAGCTGGGCATGTAGAGGCTTTTCTTAAATGTGACAGATAGCAATTTTTCCTTTTTGTTTCATTCAATGTCCAGCCATGGAAGTATTTTCAATTGGAAGTTACCAGGAATTTGGAGGCCGGGGTGGGGGGGGAAGGGGGGGAAGTTTCTTTTAGGTGACTTGTAACTTTAAACAGTATTATTTAAAAGATGGACAGCCTTCTTCCACAGCCATGGCCACCTAGGAGCCAATCAGGACCAAGGTGATGGCCCCACAGACCTCTGTTTCCCAGCACTGCCTAGGTCATTCTAAACAATGTTTCTGGTTTCTTCATGGTCACCAGAAACAGTCCCTCAAGACTCTGCAAAAATCTTGCATCTGACTACAAAACACAAATTCACAAATTCTTATTAGGGTACATCTTCCCTTTTTTCATGGAAACTGTAAAATGGAAACAGACAAGTCCAAGAAGTACTGGCTTGGGGACAGAGAGGATTTCAGACACGCCATGCAGCCAAGTGATAGGATTATACACCTTTGCAGTGTAGAAATGTCACAGCCATAAGGAAGCACTGTGGCCACTTGTGAATCCTGACACAGGTGCAGCTGACACTTCATTGAATGTCACAGTCACATGAAAAATATTTTTACCCATGTGAGTATTTGCAGGCTTCCCTGGATTACTTAGGTCTTCAATTAGATTAATCAAGCCCATGAGAGTTCTCATGTGCTTACAGATTTGTGGCACCAGGCACTAAGGTGGAGGAGATTGAGTGCTGGGTGGGGTTTTTTTGTTCATTTTTAAACACCCCAGTGGAGCATCCTTTCCTTCTTGACCCTCTGGTACCCTTGATTTTTCCACAAGCAGGGTGGTTTGAGGAACAATAGTTAAAATACAAAGTGTTTTCTGCAATACCAGGTGTAACGAAATCAGTGAAACTTATGTTAACCCTGGAAGTTGAAGGTAGTGGATTTGCAGAGAAAGTGGAGCTAACTATTCAATAAAGCTTTGTAAACAATATGCAACAAGGACTATGAGAGCATGTTGGACAGGCCAGAAACAGGAATACTTCTACTTCTTTCCAAGAACACTAGGTTTTCTACTCAGAACTTACCTTGCACATTGTTGTAGAAAACTAGTTATGAGGAAGAACACCCACCTCAAATAAAGGTATTTTAAAAACAGCATTCTAGCATCTCCCTATTTATAGTGTTAGTGGAAGGTGAAAACATATTAAATAAGCCTCAGACCTTAACTGTCAGTCTGAAAATCTACAGGGCAACTCATCTGCCACATGAGTGAGGGCTGAGGTTTTTTTTCCTTTCAGTAAAAAAGCAGTTATGTTCTTTTTTTTTTTAATTTTTAAAATTAATATGGTATCAATCAAGAAGTGGTTTCAATCTTACACCTTGTTTTCTCTTTATATCTGTTTCTCTTGCTTCAACCCAGAGTGTAATATGAAATTAAGTCACAGATTTTAAAACCTCCATATATGCTTATTCAATTGGTAAATGAGAGCCAGACTTTTCTTCCACCCGGAAGGATCAAAGCACCAGTTCCGTGCTCACAGGTGAGAAGTTTCCCAAAATCAGGCATTTCACATCTTTGAAAGACTGGGCAGTTGAATACAACTGAATCATCAAGTATTTTTGGGGAGAATTTAGGTTGCCAATTTCAGCTTAATTGTTTTTGAAGTGTCACAGGTATTTAGAATTTTAAAGTAATTGATCTTGCTTTCTTTACCATATGTTGTTAATTTCCATGAACATGAGAAATAAAAACATTTGATTTGATGAAGGAAATACCACTTCAGGAATCCTTACCAAAAAAAGTTAAAAAACCAAGGTCATAGTGAACCTATGACAGTAAAAAAATGTAACAATTGTGGAGGGAGCAACATGCTTTTGCAAAATTATCATTCTTAGAATTTATAAATTTATGTTTGGATAACCAGATATATGTTTGAATATGCTTTGATTTGAGAAAAAGAAAAAGCCACCATCTTTTTCAGCTGTGTTAGTTATATGGATTATAACCATGCTCTTCTTTCAGGCTGGGAAACTTTGCTTTAATAATAGAAAAAAACCTATAATCAACAGACTTATATTTTTATGTTTACCATCTTAAAACAGATATTAAAAAAAGTTCAGAATTTAAAATTCGCCATACACCTGATACAGAACCACAGCAAGGCCACTAATGGTTCAATTTCCAAGCATAATTCATACATGCAAACAAGCTACTCTTGCACTACACAGAAAAATGGGTCAAAATGGAAAAACAAAATCCCTGGATTCACTAACATGTCTTTTCTTACTTTGGTAATTTCAGGTATTTTTCAACAAACTGCATCACCAGAGGCAACTCAGTGAGAAGTGGCAATCATATCTAGAAAAAGAAAACCATCCCAACAGTTCTGGTTTTTCTTTCTCCACTCAGAACAGTTACAGTTTTCAGAACCAGCCCATATTCACGTTTATTTGCATCTGGAAGTTCAAGTAATAGCGATCACCAAATGAAATGTATTTCTGTTTTAAGTGGGAAAACATCAACATGGAACTAAGCTGTGATCAGTTCTAACCCAAGTTTCTCCCAAGTGACAAATTCTTGAAGCATCTTTCTATCATTTGACATGGTACCTACCCATCTTTCCAAAAATTATTTGCTATTATAGAGAGGGGATCGGAAACCAAGGTTAACCAAAGTTTTTGGCCGTGGAAACTTTACTGTGGAAAAGAATATGAAATTCTCATAAATTTACTTGTCAGCAGCAAAAAGACTCTTCAAGTGTCTTAACCACTGTACAGCTTGATAGTTTTAATACTTCAATTTTTTTTTCCATTGTTGAAGAAATAATTTCACAATCTCAAATCAAAGTCAACACTGCAGTGAGGAGAGCTTTTCTACTTTATTACAAAGAGAAGAAGCCTTTATGTGGTCAGAAAATACAAGATTGATCTTTTTTTTTCTCTTCCTATGAAACGCTGCTGTTCAAACAGCCAGAGTGAATTGTCTCAGTTCACTTCTTTAAGTCCCATCACATTCACTTGGGTATGGATGTCCTTGGCTGCTGAAAATCTGGCCCTTTAGTGCACAGGGCGACAAAGTAGTCCCCTGACCAGCAGTTCCAGAATGTCCCGTTTTCATATATTGCATCCATGCACACCTCCTAAAAATGAGGTACAGCAGGGCAAACATTTTCCAAAATAGATGTCATATATATAATATATACACATTCGTACATACATACCTTTATTCATGTGATGTCCAAAAATTTAAAAAAAATGTACACATTTATTACAAAATCGTAACAAAGACTGGACAGTGTTTTGCTCATTCTGGAAAGATGAAGCTCAGTAATACACAACTCTGGAAACTAACCAGAGACTGTGGCAATATCTTTCTTCTAAACAGTCAGATATTCTTGCATTAAGCTTGGCGAAAACTGCCTTTCAAAAACAGAAGGGGAAGTAAAATGAAGGAAGCAAACCTTGCTCATCTTTCCAAATGAAATACGAGAAGGATCTTCACATAAAAATGCACAAACATTTTTATTACCAATAGTGCTACAATGAACAATGCAAATTTTGTTGTCTAATTTTTTGTCTTTTTTTTTTTGTTTTTACATTTTGGAAAACTAAGTGGTAAACTTTTGTCAGTGTACTCGCTTGTCTTTACAGACCCAAGCTTGTCTGCTGGCAAAAAAGAAAACAAAAACAGAAATTCAGACCCTGCTCAAACTAAAGAAAAACAATTACAAATTTAGTTGTTGGGCAGCACATAATTAGTAAGGCAGGACCTCAAATGGTGACCCTTCGCATGAGCCAATTGCCAGATCCTCAAGGAATTAAAACCAGGATGCCTGAGCCACATCAGTTCTGCAGTTATGTTGAGTATTGTGCTGAGACAGCCATACCCCAAGAAAAGGGAAGTCTTTAGAAGGCTTGCTGAGCAGGGTTGTAGTTGAAGGTTGATGGCAGATGAGGCCTTTCTTCTAATTTGTCATATTCCAGGTGGAACTCCTACAGTTTAAAAAAAAAAAAAAGACAAACCCAAATAAAACAATGTATCATTTACTTGTCAAGATCTGGTCTGCCAGCCATACTTCAAAAGCACAAATACAGAGGAGATCAAGTACTAACTTACCCTAAGGCAAAACCACATGACTTTGCTATCTTAAATTCCATACTTTAAGGAGAAAAAAGTAGTAAATTACAACAATTCTAAGCCATTACACCTGCAACTTGTAGGCTCTCCAATTCTTTTGAATGCAACATGACCCTCAGAACCCCTGTTATAATCTCAAACAATTCTATATATGCACATACAAAATCCACAAATACACAATCACACCATGAGCTGAAGTACAAACAAAAGCTGTCTCTCAACATGTCAGGAGTACAGAGGCTTATTCTGGATGAACTAAAGTTTGGGAATATTTTTGTGTCACACTACCAGACCAAATAGCTTTCTGATGCACCAGGGCAGGTTCAGGTTGGATATCAGGGAGGTGTTCAAGAAACAACTGGACTTCGTGCTAAGGTCTATTTGACATGGTGGTGGTGTGTAGAAGGCTGGACTTGATCTTAGAGGTCTTTTCTAACCTAAATGATTCTGTGAAAATGTCCAGGTACAAAGTACTGAGAACCACTTAAGCTAAAATCTATCAAAACATTCTTCCACATTTCATACTCACATTAAAGCCTCAGACCCACCAAACCTGAACACTTACATTTTTCAGACCCTTTCAGTAGTTTAACTATGTCTCATCCCTATTTTTATCTTCCTTCAAGAAACAGGGTAAGCAGAAGTTTCAGAACTGCTCTTTAGGGGTACTTCTTGGTAATTCAACAACTGTGGACATGCACAGTAATTTATTTTATCTGACTTGGTGAACCTCAGGAGAACATCATCTGTATCTGCAAAGCAAACTTAGCCCACTATTTTCACACAGAGATGAAAACACACGAGTTATGAAGAGATAATTTTAGAACACTCTCTAAAGTGATTAAATAGTAATATTTCAGTACATGTAAATCTGCACTAAATTAATGCAAGAACAGAAATAAAATCTAGGAAATCCAACTCTCAGACCTCTCTTCTTTCAAGGCAAAACAAGGTCTATTTAGCATATAAAGAACATTCAGCATGTAAGGAAACAAAGTAGTGCAAACTGTGAAGCATTCTGTACTACCCTGAGAATACTGTCCCTAAAACTGGAAAACCCTAGCAAAACCTACATGAAGTTACAGCTATCTGCACTGAAATGCTGCACATCTGCTTCATTTCTAGTTCCTGGCTCTCTACTCCAACCAAAGATTTTTTTAGGGGTTTGTTGTGTTTTTTTTTTTTTTAGTTGGTTGGTTTTTGGGGGTTGTTTATTTATTTATTTAGATGGTGTGTTTGTTTGGACTTTTTCAGGTCATATATACTCAAATGAATTGCTTCTGGCATTCCTAAAAAAACCTGCATGCCAGTTGATGTATGTTCTCCTTTTGTGCAGATACACACGTGCTGAGTCTGAAGAGAGGCTGCTCCCCCCTTGGGTAAGAAGCAATATCAAGGGGTACAAGTCCATACATGTACTTTGGTGTCAAAGGCTGGATTAGGTTGAGTGGATCTTAGGGGGCCTACAGGAAGGGTGGAGAGGGACTTTTTGCAAGGCCACATAGTGATAGTGTAAGGGGGAGTGGCCTTAAACTGAAGAAGGGCAGCAATAAGACTGGGTATTAGAAATAAACTCTTTACCATGAGGGTGGCAAGACACTGGAACAGGCTACTCAGAGAGGTTGTGGCTACCCCATCCCTGGAAGTGTGTAAGACCAGGTTGGATGGGGCTTTGAGCAACCTGGTCTAGTGGAAGGTGTTCTTGTCCATGGTAGGGGGGTTGAAATAGATGGTCTTCAATGTTTCTTCCAACCTAAACCATTCTATGATTCCATGATCTCCAGTAATTCTGCAGTCATTTTATAATAGAAAAGATACCACTCAAGCTTTCACGGCTGTCAAAGTTTCCATCTTGCACATAATCATGAAAGGGCCTGCAGATACTATCAATCTATGTTCAGCTTCAATCAGTTAACTGAACTTCCACAAGCCCTGAAATGCCTTCAGAATTACCCATGGAAAATTGCTAATTAAACTGGTAAGGTACAGTAAGTATCAGAAACCAGACAGTATCAGTATCCTAAAAAAAGGGGTTTCCAAACCTAAGGTTGTTGTGAGCTTCTACTGGTAGTGGGAGCTGCAAACCAGGTGTCTGGAATAATGCTCAGGGGGCTGAGCAATCCTTTGTGTCCCACAAACTGGAAGTCCCTCCTTCAGAAAGAGTATGTTTCCCTATCAGGTTTTCTCTAGAAGTATGTGAGTTCATACTTCAAACTGTCATTGAATGCTAAAATAAACAGGCTTAAAACAGTCTTCTTGATTTGCATCCCAGTGTCAGTAAAGCTCAAATTCAACATTCAGTAGCATATACGAACACCTGAAGTTCTATCTGACAATACCTGAAAAAGAATTCATTGACCAGTATTTCTGGAAACTAAAACCCAATTATTTATTACACAGGGGAAAATACTTACATTACAGATATATTTTATGTTTTTGCTTTTGCCACTGTGGTTTAGGATGTCAACAGCAGCAGTGGTATTATTTAACATAAACAGATACAAATAAGATGTAAAAAAATTCCATTTATCCATTGATAAATGTGTTATATTGCTTTCTTTTCCACATGAAGGTAATAATTAAAACTTAAATATCCTTTATTAACCAGGAATAATGAATACTGAATGTGTGTGAAAACTTACAGCATATGTGACAGTGAATAAATTGTTCTATGCAAAGAAGATAATCACTTCTCATGTCATCCTGAAAACTTGCTTTGATAGCAAAGTTACATCAGACCGTACATGTACAAACAGTAACAGGAAAGGATACTTAAGGTAGGAGAAGATTGCTTAGAATGATCCATAGCAGTTACAGAGTAAAACTAAACAAAAAAGTTAGCACAATAGGTAGCATCCTGAGGACAAAATATTCTGGACTGTGTAAGTCCATGAGAGCAGAGGGTAGAAATGCCATGGCTAGCTTAAAAATTCCAAATTTTTAACTTAAAAGCAACATTTAAACTGACTTAAAGACTGATATAAAGACCCACTTTAGGGGCTGAGCTGAAATACTCTGCCACATCTTTATTGGAATAATAAATTTAACTTTCTAGTAATTATGAAACTATTCCAATTAATACTCATCTTGACAGGATAGGGAGTAATTTCATCTAGACAGCAACTCTGACAAGCAAATGAAAGTTTAATTTTCTCTCCCATAAAGAATTCCTGGTTCTAGAACTACAACATCAATGTAAAAAAGTTTTATCATCTTATACTTAGTTCTCCTTACTGAAAAGTAAGGAGGAGAAATTCAAGCAGCTTACTTCAAACAACTTAAGTCAGGATTTTAGTAAATGTGCAACTGTAGAAAGCACTTTTGGTGTCAGAGTTACTGCCCTTCCTCTCTCACGCCTCCTCAACAGCAGCAAATTATAGCCAAAACCTCAGTAAAAAATAATCAGTGTCTTTAACCTCAGCATATTTTCTGCATGCCCTAGGAAGAAAAACCATGTAAAAAACATCTGTAACAAGAATTTTTCTGCTTTTTACTTTGCATTTTAGGTGATTTTCAAGTTTATAATTCATATTTTTTTTACTTTTTACTACCATCTGTCAAAACAGAATCAATTTGATTTTATTTCCTGATAGTTTAGAAATTCTCATTACTCAGCTATTTTGCTGAATTTCCTTCTTCAGTCTATTATCTATTAAGAATATAAAAGTAGATCCTACAGTTTAATAAAAAAAAGATGAATATATTATTTGATTTTTCTTGAAAGAAGTTATTCAGCCTTCTTTACTTTTGTTAAAACCAATCCAGAGTACTACAGCTACTAAATCACAACTGGTTTTTTACAAATCTATGTCTTAAGATTTAGTCATGTTATCTAAAGTGAACTGCTGTATTTCACTGCAGCAATATTTCATACTGCAGTGTAATTTAAAATAGGGATAATAAATATGTAAGCTTATAATGCAAAATACACTATGTCTGCAAAGCACATCACCTTAGAGTATGTGCTGCCCTATATTTGAGCATATACACTATAACGAGCACCAAATTTACAAAGCACTTTGAAAAATAACTGAATATGCACATATGAGACAGTAATTTATGAGCAAGTATTCCTGTATGCCTGCTTCAAAGAAGGACTAGTGAAACTGTTAAGCAGCAGTTATTATTGTGGCCTTCTAAGGAACTGATATTGCCAGCATCCACTATTAATGTAACAGTTATAATAAGAGATTGCAATTTATCAGAATTCTTTTTTTCCAGTTCCTTACAGGTCTAATTTCCTGAAATATTTATTAATTACCTCTGCATTTGTTAGAAAAAAATTACTTGGCCATACTTTTCTTTGCATCCAAGGCAACACAGTGTTATCAAATATTGTTGTTCTTGTTAGGGTGAGTCTGTACTAGTCTTCCTCAGAGGAAATGTCCACTCCAGAAATTAACACCAGAGGTAACAACATTACCATGGAAAGCTAAGATCACACAACATGCATCTAAGTTCTTATTTATTTATCAAATGTGAAAATGTCACAAAGTTATTTCTAGTATACAACTCCTTTTCCACGCAACAAAAATCTCAATTTTTCCCAAAATCATTCGCTAGCTTCCTGTGATCAATGCTCAATTTGCCTGCTCAAAGTTAAATAAAAATTTCAAAATAATATTCCAGTTCAATTTTTTACATTATGGAATACACAAGCCTAGAAGAAAAGGTATTACTGCTTCTTATGGACATAGGGAGAATAAATAAAATAATCGTATTCCTTGTTGCAATACCACTGCAAGTGCAAAACTTTAGAAAATACTATCCCACTCCTTACTAGCTATCAATTGCTTCTTCATGTTGAGGGAATTACTTTCAGCATGCAAATAAAAAGAAGGGAATCTCTGCAGACCTCGTGAAAAACCATTCAGAGAACAGTAGTGTTCCTACCTCTCCAGTATCTCAGGAATGCCTTACAGGAGGACAGAGTGTATATCACTCAAGCACTGGATGCTAGTTTCAGAATAGCACTCAGGATTCCAAATAGAATAATGTCTTAAAAAGTAATGCTAAGCATCAACTAGCAGCTGCATACATTTACTACAGGTAGAAAAAGGAGACATTGAAGAGGTTACTATCCTTATACCATGGATAATGGGAACCACTCCCCCCTAGTAAAAAGAAAAGTTGTGTGCCCATACATGCTAAAATCACAATTCCATTGATATGTGAAACTACATAAGGTTTGTGGCTCGTAAATAAATGGAACACGTTCAGTAGACTCCAGGAAAGAAATCTATCCTTTGAAAAGGTAATTATTTCCCCTCTGATGTTCTTGGGCAATAATGAAATTGCTTTAAACAGCATCTTGGGGAACCTAAGGAAGGTATACCATGCAGCAAATGAGTAATTCAAGTAAGAACAAAAACTTTCCTTTTGTCTGGGTTCTCTTTTTGAGGAGTGGTGCTTTTGTTTAGAAGTTTTGGGATTACCTTGCACTTAGGAAAAACCATCAAAGCAGGGCTTGCCATTAAAACTGTCAGTTACAGATTCTTGGGTTTTCCTGTGGCAGTAGAGGCAACAAGTCACACGTGCAATTGAACTAAAGAACTTCCCATATCCTTCAGGGCAGCTGGAATGTTAATTCCTGAGAGAAGTTTGCACAAACTGTGCAAAGTGACTGGGTGGAGGGAGTGGGGGAGAAAATAGAAATTGCATGTATCTAGTTAATGTCTAGATGGAAAACTGCTGTACAGACAGAGGAGAACACTGAACTTTATTCTCTTTAAAATGGATGTTTACACATCAACAGACATGTAACTATTTCATGCAATGTTCCATAATTTCCAAGTGTATAGATACAACTTGCCCACAGAAATGAAATGCCTTTTCAGCAAACAATTCATAAGTTGGGTTGCAGGTGAAAAGATTTCTTATTCTATGAAATACCTAAGCATGTGGACTAACAAAATATATGCTAGAATGATGACAACATACTAGAATCACATCTATTAGAGTTCAAGGCTTCAAGGTTAATCTGATTTGAACTGTTGTTTTCTAGACAAAATAAGAGTGTGATACAGTATCTACATAGAACATTATTGACACTATTAACCGACAAAATGGGACAAACAGATTATGACAGTTGGGAAGGGAAAAAGCTATATAGCTTTCTGATTTTTTAATGCCTCTTGGTCTACAGTATAGAAAACAAGCATCATGGAAATATGCCTCCTCCTTAGAAGAAGTTATTTATTTAAAAGAAGTCTCATTTTCAAACAACAGAGCATGGAATTCCTAAGTATGGTTAAGGAGAGCTGGTACCCAAAAAACCGAAAAAGCATTCCCTGCACCCATCCCACATTAATTTTAAATTCCTAAGTGAGGTGTGGTAGCATCCTATTTAATTTTCTAAAGCAAAGTAATAAAATGTTTCAAAGTACAACTTCTAAAATGCCAAATAATGCTTTTCATTTTTCAACTCTGTGAAGGGAAGAGCTGTGGGAAGAGCTTTCAATTTTAACAAAACTCCTAAAAGAAGTCTTGTGTCCTTCTGACTCCCGAAGAAAACTGGAAATAAGAGACAGCTCCTTATTTTCCACAAGTAAGCCAATGTTTCAGACCACCTTTTTTCTCTCAGACACCAGAAATTAAGGTAATGAACCTAAATAACAGGAGATTACAACATTTGAGACTTGTGTGAAGGCTTTTGTGTTTTACTTGTCTTTGTAAAAGTACATGGCTGATAAAATATCTACACAAGGGAAAAGAAATACCTTAGCTACTTTCCTCCAGTTAAGACAGTCAAAGAAGTAATATGTTCCCCTCTCGTACGTATTGGTTTTCATTGTTGGCTCCATGCCGGGTGCCCTGGTGATCCATACTCGTTCTTCTTTGTGGTATCTCCAATCCCGGTTAAATCTTTCATTTGTAATAGAAAGGAAAAGTAATTCTTAGTGTTAGTTATCTGAAACTGACTTAATAAACTAACTTTAAAGGTTTCAATCAGAACTGTACAATGCATTCAAATCCCAAACAGAATTTCTACGATATGGATAAACCTGTGATTTCATACCTCTTCCATACAGTTATTACGCCTCAAAGTAAAATACATGAATTTGAAACTTCAAATCTGGTAGGTTCTAAAAACAAACTCTTTTTATGAGTATTTACTGGTTCTTATTTTGTTGATGACAGGAAGGTTACACATAGAGTAATGACTGGCACCTGCCATTTGTTCCACAGTGCTCCATAATGCAGAATACATGAGATGGGCTTTTGATTTCCACTATACAAATGTAAAAAAACTGTACAAAATGAAACCAAGGTTGGAGGAGGTATTTTAAAAAAAGATTTACAGTTCAAGACTGACTAAGCTTCTTGTGTTCAATGTCTAACTTGTTTGGGTGTTCCATTTTTTAGTTGTTTTTGTTTTTAACGTCTGCCATTTCATTACTGCAACAGATTAACTCATATAAGACTGACAAAATAGTTTGAACGTACAGCTCTACTGCTGCTAATAGCTGTAATACATCTCCTCCATTCATGTAATAGAGATAAAACAGGAGATCTTCTCCATATCGGCCAAGTTTTATTGCAGCCAGCTGCAAAAGATTGAAGAAAACGAGGATGAAAAATCACAATAGATAAATGTTTTAATACACACTACCCCACTTAACACAAGGATACATCCAAAACTTCCATCCTTCCATTCTAAGTGTGTCAAAAATGATATTCTAATACAACATGATTAATAATTATTAAAATAATCCATTTTTCTTCACTTTTAGTTAACCTTTCCAAGTTAAAGGATACAATAGAAAAATACAGATGTAACAAACTGGCAAGACAGAACTTTCTCCTTGTATCTGCTTACTTTATTTGAAAAAACAAAAAAAACCGACTTCTGCACGTATTTGCTCCCTTCACACCCTATTAAGTAACACCACTAAAATTTCTTATGCTGTTTTTCAATGATCTCTACAAACAGTTGAAAGAAAATATATCACAAAAAATCCCTTTTCATGTAGGTATGGAATGCAACAGATAAATGAGAACACAATTCTGAGCTTATCTCAAGAAGAAATACCTCCATTTAATTTGCCATTTGAATTATATCACAAAAAATTTCAACTTCACATGAAGTGCAAACTCTTAAAAACATACTGTGCCTTTTAGCTATTCTTTTGCATGCCCATTCTCTTTTTGTAAGATATAATGGGTGTTTGATGTGTCCAATCAGCCTGTTAACACAACACTGCTTCTAGAAAGACTGAGGACATGCACAAAATGGACTGATTTTGAACATTACCTATCTGAAAGGAAATCTAGAAAATTATTGGTAATAAATTAACAAAAAATGCACTCACACACACATGTACTCACCTTATCCCTAATGTGAATGTTAGTTAAGTATTCAGATGGAACATGGAAGTCTAAAAAAGAATCGGAATTGATGCAACTATTAAGACATGTAAATGAATATAAATTGCAAATATTAATACTGAATTTAATAGCTATTGCTCTCTTACCTATGTCTTGAGGTCGACAAGGTGATGATGCCCATGGGGATGCAAATTTGGGATAAAGATTTCTGAAGAAAAAAGAAAAGCATAAATTTATAAAAATGAATCTCCAAACCAACCAACCAACAAAACTCCTTCACAATCAATTTTGCAAACCTAAAAGTTGCATCACGCAACCAAATCCCTAGCTGGGGTGAGAAGAAAGAAGGAAACTTTCCTAAAGCTGTTACATTTATTAATTTTCTTTTTAATATGCAGAGCAAGGTTGCATTTGAACTGCCATGGGAAACTACAGGGTCAAAATTTCCTTTCAAATCTCTCCCTCCTTCAATATAGGTGCTAGGTCCCAACCATTTTCAAGTATCCAGTGTTATTATGCAGGGTTTTAATTTAACTAGGAATAATTGTCACAAGCCTGGTGGAGTCTGATTTATTGGCCTCTGATTTAAAAGAGGAGGAAAAATTTATACTGACAGGTTGCTTTTTAAAACTAACCAGTAAAGATTTTACATTTCTTCAAAACAGGAGATAGAAGCGGTAATTTACACCACTAGCAATACAGAATTCTAAAGTTTTGTTTCTAAAAGAACATTTATTGTGCTAAGGTTTTATGTCACACAGTAGTTTTACCAACCAAACTACCACACAGGGCAGAAAAATTTGCCTTTTCATATCTTTCAGTTTTTCAAACAACAATCCATAGAGCAAGTGAAGAACATTTAACATAAGGAAAGATGGCAGGCCAGACACTGAGGTCTGCACAGGCTGTTTGCAAAGCTTTTCTGTGGCATAAAGTAAAAACAGCTTTTTAGTATGCATCAAATGTTAACCCCATCCTCTCCATCCAAGAACCTATAAACTATATACAGTAATTAAATACTAAAAATACTTATTTACAGCATAGCTGCTAAGAAAAGCAGAAGATCAAGGAGCCTTTTTTCCTGTGCTTGATATCAATGTTCATCAAGCTTCATTACATGCAGGTGCACACGAATTTATGAAAGATGGAAACTAGGTGTGTATGCTGTCTGGTCTTTGCTTTTTTAATACAGTAAGTGCAAACCTTAAAATATACATACTACTCTGTCTATAAGGCTAACACCATATAAATCTGTGATGAAACAAAAAGGTGTGAGATTTTCAACTGAAAGTCAGAGCACCAGAAATTAATTTTTTCTCACAATTGCAGTCACCTAAAAGACACCAGTTTTGTCCAAACTGATCTGAGTTCCTTCTGTTAACTAGTGGAAAAAGAGAGGCACCCTGGGTTGGCTGGTTCTTCACCTCATTTGTCTTAAGTACTTCGCCTGCCATTAGTGCAGTCACTATTTTTCTCCCCACTGCCTCTATTGCAAACTTAGATGACTAAACTAGTTCACGTAGATGAACTGAGTCACTGGAAGTTAACTATATACCTACACCTTCATTTAAACTAATCTTCAGTGCAGCCCAACACTGCAGGTGTTCTGTTCGTTATTACACTATATAAATCTAATTTATCCCCAAACTGCTGAGAGTTAAGTGTAGATATCCCCAAAGAATATTATTATTAGAAAAGGAATGTATACATTTATAAACTACATACTGTCAATTCCTCGAAGAAAGTTCTAGAGAAGTTAAGAGAATAAGCAAAGCCACTAGGTTTATTGAAAGCTTGCCCTGAAGCACAATTCTCTTTGTTATGAGAATTTTATTTTACTGTCATTACATTTTCAAATTTTATTTGGCAAACCAGTGTGTGGGTTTGACAGTCAAGTGAACTGAGTGAATGGACTATGAATGACAGCATAATAAAACCAAAAGTGCAGATAGGATCAAAACCCAGAAACTTACTCAGGAGAGTTGAGATTGAGACCTAGTGTTGTTAAATCACTTCCTAATGCAAGATGTACCATTCCTGGATCTGTCTCTGCTGCCCTGATGAATGTTAACAAGCCAATCATTCCAAACTGGTCCGTCACCATCCCTTGAGGAATGTTGGTAACCCGACCTGGGCAAGAAGAACAAATTAATTTTCTCCTTTTAAGAAGTGGAGGAATCAACAAGGTGATCTAAATGGCTGTCAAAACTTTTAAAGCAGAAAAAAGTGGAATAACACATACCATCAGGTAACACCTGGATCCCTTTTTTCTGCTGGTTGTTGTTTTGCGTAGTTGAACTTTTATCTCCAGGAAACTTGGGCCCATCTGTGCTGGATGATGTTTTGCCTGATGTACTCAAATTCTATTAAAATAATTTGCAGAGTTGGTATGATGAAAACAAACCAAAATGGAAATACTTACTGACTGTATCATTCAGTCAAGCACTCTAAGCTAGCACATCAAGTCACTCCAATAAATGGCATCAAGCTGAAGCCCCTGAGTTCTGTTGACAAACCTTACGTACTATTTACCATTTTCCAAAGAACACCTGTACTACAGAATTACTATTAATAGGCTAAAAGTTTGCAGCTTAGGAGAATAATTATTTTACACTCGAGTTGGAATACACAGTGGAATCCCAAGTGCCTGTGACTACAAGTTCTTTTGAACTTACCACATCATGGATTTTCCCCATAGTCTTGCTCCTGCTTAACAGTCCATGACATAGGAACAGATAATACTCAAGCCAATTTCAGGTCCAAGCAACATATAATTGGCACATTTGCAGCTATCAGGAAAGACATGTAAACACTACGTCTGATATAAACACTATGCCAGACTATGTCTGGCAAGAAAAATGACTATTCTCCAGGAACCTATACACTGACAAAATGTATTTGCCATATGTATAATTCCTTACTCTTTAATATTCTTTATAAAAAGTCTACAGTTATACAATTAATCACATTTTCTCTCTCTCTCCTTCCTGTACACAGTACTAACTGTATCAGAACATTTTCCTCATGATAAAACTGCCCACAACACTTGGGGGCCAGACTTCCTCATGTCCCTCTTTCTGAACAGCTCATTTTTTAGTTCTTACGTGAGTTTGTCGTCATGTCTACTACTTATTCACCAATATTTATGCCACAGTCATTAACATATTTTTTGCAATTAGAAGTAATAAAACAATCAGAAACTAGAACATTTTGTCAAATCCTGTAGGGAAGCATCCTCTGCCATCCACATTTTATTTGCCTTTCGTTTGCATAAAATAGCATTTTTTATTACAAAGCTTTCAGAATAAACAATGACAAAAAGCTCATAATCTTATGCTCTAAGCTATATATCTAATGCACAATAATTATATCAATACTTAAGACACAAAGTACCTCACTAGTATACAATATATAGTCATCAATGCTCACTATTAAAAGAGCTTGCTTCCTCTGAGTCCATAGCTCCATCAAGCATTTTACCTTGAAGTGATATTGTACCACTTAACTTTTAACAGACTGGATAACTTTGAAGAAAACTCTTAAAATGTGTGGATTACTACCACTGTTGAGAGGCATCAGTACCAAAAAAATGCTACAACTGAGAGGAAAAAAGATTATAAATTTCAAACTTAAAAAATATTACCAATTCTCAAAAGTAAGTTTTGACATGTCCAAGAAGGGTGACTGTTTGGACCAAAAACCTGGCTGAGAAATTCCATTTACATAGTTACATTTCGAATGCTGCTTATACAAAATCTCTCATTAATTTAGAGGAGCAAATTTGAAAATCTCTTATTACAAACATGATCACTGACCATTTTAAAATATAATCAACAAAATAAGTATGAACATTGGTAATAAGAGAAGATTTAAGGTTCGCTTACAGATTTATTGTCATCATTACTCGATGTTGGATCTTTGTAGCTGGAGCCTGGTAATGCTGGAAAATCTTCATTGTGTATTGAAAAGTCCTGGGACTGCTCACTTGCTGGTTTTGTTACCATTCCAACTATCACGAAAATGAAAGCAAGAATGACATTAAAAGACTGCTAAGTAAAAAAATTTTCTTCTGCTGATCTTGCTTACTGTCCATTTTCATTACATGCAAGCTGCATAGCGATGACTTAACAAACAGGTGAAGCAAAACAAAGCATATTCATTCAAAACATCCACACGTATTAGACTAAAGCCTCTTATTTAAGTGTGAGCTGAGAAACACTCCAGGTTATATTCATAGACACATCCACTGCACCTGTTTCACACATCTAAGTAATCAAATAATCTTTACAGGCATTGTTAAAGCTGTATTTAGGTAAATCCACTGATGAAGGATGTACTGCTTTTAAAAGTATAATACATTTTTTCTCTGTCCCCTAAGTGCATGAAGAATTTTTTTGCATAATTTCTTCAGAAGCACGTATTCTCAAAGGACAACCAGCTAACTTGCAGCAGAACATGTCAACAATTGAATACTTGCCTGTGACATAAAAATGACTCCTTACTTTCAGTATGAAAACTGAAAACATTTAGCCTGCAACTCTCAGTGCTCTGACCCTTATTTAAAAAAAACCAGCCCAGTCACACTGGAACATGGATTCTGACAAATGAACTGGAACTTCTTTTTTACTGCCAGTTAAAACCAAATCAAAAAAGCCACCACACCCCCAAGGGTGACTAGACTTCGCTGAGTCTAGTCAAATACAGTGATTTGGTTGCAAAGAACACTGCACTAGAGGAACAGAAGACAGAAGGAACTCTAGGTCCTGTTTTTTGAAGATTCTTAGTAGATGGAGAGGAGTAAAATGGTTCAGTAGATAACAACATATGACTTGCTTCAGTATTCTGGAATTAGTGATCAAAGTTCCTTTATTTAAGAAAAAAAGCTAACACTGCGTTTATCTTGTTTCTGCTGTTCAGCCTTTTCATCCAGAGTTATTACAATTTCTTCCACTGGATGAATAAAATTGGTAATGAATTAACTTTAATGGATACTCTTATTCCATCTAAAAGTTATTTGAAACATAGTTTTTCTGAATAACTAAGCATGAGGAAAGTAGGTCTCTGCTCTGTTTCAAACCTTCTCTTTCTTGTCCATGACCAAAAGCGTTCTCCACATTTTGTGCTGGAAGACAACATCCAATGTATTTCACATTTTCATTTTTTGATTGTTTCTACCTCCGTACACATCTGCTGCACTAAGCAGATGCTCAGGGTAGCTCTTCAGAGAACTTTATTTTCGTGGTTTATCATGCAGTCATGCAAACAGTTATGCTAACACCAAAATGGGGAAATGGTGTAAGCACAAGAGCAATTACAGATATTTTTATGCTGTAGTGCTGTTTCATACTGAATTCAAGCTCCGTGGTGGAAGTACATCTGTGTGGCTCTTCCTCCTATCTTCTATCAATTTTTCACATTCTTTCACTTCAAAGAAGACATATTGTCTTTTTTTTTCAGAGCTGGAACTAGATGGTCTTTAAGGTTCCTTACAACCCAAGCCATTTTATGTTGGACAAAATCTTACATCAGCCTCTAGCTGTATTAATTCTCCACTCATGCTTGGTGTGAGTTTTGAGTGTCTTTATCTGGGGAAGTCACTTTTTTCCTGTGTTTAACAATTCAGTTTAACAAGTTTAACTCTTCCTCACAGCTATCTTATGCAGAGGGCCCTGGTTATGCCAAATCCATGAGGCTACTTGCTCTTGATAATGTGGTATCTATTTTGTCCAATTAAAGTTAGAGCTATCTCTGAAAAACACTAGTGTTTTATAGTTAGAAAACACGAGGTTATTTTTGGTTCAAAATTTGGCAAGTGTCACAAAAATATCTTACTGTTATTAAAGCAACTTTTTACCGTAGCTGATGTAACAACATACATAACAAAATCTACTAAAGTAATAATAGAAAGAAAGTTCTGTGCCTCATCCTAAGCTTACCTGAATTTTTTCAAGACCCAAATAATAAGATTAGTGTCCAACTAAAGGTTTTTCTTTTATTATTTTTTTAACCTGTACAGCAAGAATTATATGACACATACTTGGAACCTGAGTGACAGTAATCGATGCTTACACGTTATTTTTCGAAATCTGATGTTCATCCTAAGGGTGACACTAAACAGTACAACAGCAAATACTATTAATAAACAGCAGAAGTTTACAGTATGCTTCCAGGTTATGAATTTTTACACAGTAACACCTCTACTAATAAAATACTATTCCTGCAATTTGCTACTCAGACATCAACAGCTCTTGGACACATGCAATTTGAATAAAACCTATTACCTATGAAATTTCTAGAGTGAGCAGGCTCAGAGCAATCATACCATAGAGACCAAAACCCCCAACAATCCCTACTGACAGTAAATCTAAACCAGGTGAGCTCTAATACTTCTGAAAGGGAGTCTCCAATCACAGGTAACAATTATTCATTCTAAAAAATGAGAAATGATTCTTAGCAGCTCACATATCTGGCATTTTTGAAAAGATTGTCTCTTGACTTATGAACAGCAGAAGGTGAATCAAGCAAATTTCATTTAATTCGAAGAGCTTTCAAAAGTATTGGTCTTACCATAGGGTGCCCTTCCAGCTAAGGGGTTTATTAATGGAGTTGGATTGCCACTTCCTTCCCTTCTGTTTCTGTCTGCTAGTGCTGGAAAATCTGAGAGGTCCAGTCCTGTCACATTTTCACTTCCATCTACAATAAAAACAGGTATTTTTAACTCCCTTATGTATTGTTTTTCAAAGACTTCATTATGAGCAAGATAAATGTAGGACATATTTTCTTTCAAGTTGACCTTTTTACTCATTCTGTAATTATTACAAATAACTACAGCCTTTGTGTTACAAGACTACCCCAAAAAGCATCAGTATGTTTGAAGTTTGCTTTCAAATGACAGCTAGTGAATAGCACTTAGTAAGGTCTACTCCTCTTGAATTAAAGACTGTACACGTAAAATACAGGCAAACTACAAAAATTACAGGTCTAGAATAGGTATTTAAATTTGTTTTAAATCTGTTCTAAATTTGAAGAACTATCAAGAAGAAATTTGAGAGAATAACCCATATTAGCAGCAGCATCAAAGAGCTCTAGTGTCCTTAGACAGGTAAGATAAAGCTGAAGCAGCTGGAAAGCCAGTGCAGTGCAAGTTACATGGGAACACTTCTTGATTTGCAGCAGGAAATGCTAGACAGAGGTGAGGCCAGAGCCACAGCTCTATAAAAATGTCACTGTGTCCTAGGGAATGCCCAAACCCTTCTACTCTTGTGACATCACCAGCAGCTCAGGTCACTTCACAAACGCAGCCACAAACAGAAACATCAGCACACATCAACCTAAATCATTTACGGACAAAGATATTTTCCCTCTCTAGTTCATTAAATTCAGGTGAAGAAGTGATTCCCAGAGAAAAATCACAACTTAAACAATTGACTGAAAGGATCACATGATAAACCAGCTGTTCAAAAGGAGTTTGAGATTTAAAAAAAAAAAGCTTTCCCACTGCTTTTACATACCTAATGTTTTCATAGAATAAGGATTTTCTTCTCCAATATCCTTTTCAAGTTCAAGAGCTGTTTTCCTTTTCTAACTGAATAAGTATAATCTATAGGCACACGATGTACAGCAAATACACCTTACAACTACTTTCACTTTGTCTTCAAAAGTATTAAAATCCACTGCTATAAAGTAGTACCAGTTATCTAGCACTGCTCTTGGAGCAGCATTTCTTTGGAACATCTGAAAATTATTAGAAAGTTGCACTCCAACAGAAAAATGTATTTTAATTAGACTTATTGAAAAAAAAAATCTCCACTGTGGTTTAAGGTCAATATTAAAGAGAGTAAACTCACCTGTTCCATTAAAAATGTTACTTGATAAGGAGTTATTCATTCCAAATGCCTGATTCCTGTTCATCCCAAATCCAGACATACTGTGAAAAAAATCCAGGAAGTCAGACAAAAGGATATACATACTTTGTATTTCTAGTGGAAGATACTAAGGGTGAAAAAAATTGAAATTATTTCCAGCCTAAGCAACCCATATTAACCTAAACTTGGTTTTTAATTATTTTCTGAAAACATTTGAGCAGCAGCAACAGGCACTGCGCAATCAGGTCAACTGGACTGACTTCAAAATACCTTAGTCTTTTAATAGCCATTGTGTATTAAGACATCTCTCAACAAACAAGTTATGACTAACATGATCATTACTCAATAATTTCATATACAAAAATGAAGCAGCATTAAATGCAGTAGTTAAAAGTCAGATGTAATCATTCACTGGCAGGTGGGAAGCTGGATCATGAAAATGACCAAGTTTGTCAGGACTCATTTATAAGTTGAACAGTTATGGTGCGCAATCATGACCATGTACAAATGGCACTACTGTGAGCAGAGGGATGGTCTCTCTCAAACAAGGACACGAGCTGAAGTTTCATATAGTCAAGCAAAGATGTTTGAATATCTAAATAAAATATAGGACTACTGTGGTCACACAAGACACCTTTACAAATAACCCGCTTCATCCCGTGGGAGCCAGAGATGTTGAGAGGCCCAAAGGTAGGCCCCCAGCTGAGTGAAATTCTGAATGTCTGCCCTGTGGGAAACCACAACACCCACTTTTTCCCTGTAATTGGATAGAAGCTGCTATTTTGGAAGTCTCCATAAATAGATATATGAAATGGTTCCCTAGTGGAAATTTTACCTGTGCAAACTTTTTACAGTTACAAATCTGAAATATTAACTCTAATTTGAAATACCTTCAAATGCTTCATGTTCAAAAACCTAACCTAAAAACCTTCATTGCTTCAACTAAGCAACTATTCAGAAAATGCTTGTTGAAAGTCACATAATTCATGCACCTGACAAGTAAAAACTATAAATTCTTTTCCCCAAGAGTAATTTCAAAATTTTGTTAAACCCCTTAATTAGCCATTGGATACGTACAACTACTATACTTCCATAGGTTAATAAACTGTGGAATAAGAGCCAGTCATTGTTTCAGAGACATTTCCTTCTCAATTTGTAAAACTTGTAGCTTATTTAAAGTGAGAAATGCAAACAGTAAAAGATTAGAATTTTAATTCAAATGTTCCTACACACAGGGATTTCATGATCTACCCTACAGCAGATATTTAAACAAATACTTTGTATACATGTATCAATAGCCAATATAATTGTCTTCTACACAGAGTTTAACTATATCACTATTTCATCTGTTTGTGATACCAAATTTCAAAAATACTTTAAAATATTTATTTTATTTTCAAAAATACTTTAAAATGTTAAAATAATTTAAAATCTTTTAAAGTTATCAGCTCTACTTGCCACTAGACAGGATAGAGAAGGCAAATTCTATGTAATCAGAGGCAAGATACAAAGACTTTTCACGTTCCAGGACCACCAACTGCTATTAGTGGATCACTTCTTGCTGTGCTTGGAACAGTATCTGTATGCCTGTATCTGTGTGGAACTACAAAACTAAACAATCTGATTAAGATTCAGATAACTGTGATGTTAATCTTCACTTTCCTTTATCTATTTTGTAAAATACTAGATTGGGTTAGAGGTGGCACCGTGAGCTTGTTTGTGCTTGGTCTAATAGTCACTCCTCGAAGGAAGGGCCTGAAGGAAGAAAAGGGACATAACGGGGAACACAGAGATCATGAGGTAATGGAACTGAGCTTCAAAAGCAGTCAGCCGTGCTAAGCTGTGACTACACACATTAAATAATTAGAACTAAGACAGTGATTACTACAAGTTTATCAATATGAATGAAGCACAAACAGAGCACTATAACACAGTTAAAGCCTAATGATTTATCACGTTAGTATACTTCCCAGAGTTAGAAAAAGAGAAGAAGCAATTGAGAAACTTTTGGCATCCAAACGAGCACTAAACCCTTAAAAAATGGCAAGCCAGTTCTCTGTATCATTCTAGAATTTAAAGAAGTAAAATACCAGATCCTTACTGTGTCTCAGTTTACTAGTCCTCCAGAATAACTACCATGTTTTTAAATTTTGCCTTACGTCTTCCCAAAGTCCTAGATGAACAATTTTAAAACAGATGGATATGCTGAAAATTCAGGGCATGTTTCAAAAATAAACTTGGGAATACATGAGAAACATCACATACTTTAAAGCAGACACATCAGAAATTCCATAGTCAGAAGGAGAACTCAGCTTAAAGGCCACAAAAACCTTACAAGAATATTACAAGGAGCTTCAAAGTTTATTGCCCAGACACGAGTACACGACGCAGGTTTCAAGATTTATTCTAATGGATAAAAAATACATTTCCAGAGCAGCATGTCTACTGCTGTACAGGGATGGTCCAATTAAAGAGCCTTACCTGTTCACAGTAAAAGGTTGTCGAGAGGGTTGCTGCTTTGGCATACATATTATGCTTGGAGAGCTTCTGTTTGGGCTGCCTAACCCTGAACTGCTCATGCTGTTTGTCCTGCTGGGAATTCCAATGCCCTGACCAACCTGGGAGTGGTTCATCATATTCCTAGGATTCATAGGCAATATCCCCCTGAAAGAGAAAAACCATCCACAGAGATGAATCTGTACAACAGTATTTGGCAAGTTGTTGCAAATTAATTTGTGCTTAGTGACCAAACAGTGTGTTTGGATTACTCTCTACAATTAATACAGTTCTGGATTTCTTCAGAAATACCAAATAACCCATTACATGCAAATCAAGTCCTTCATCAGCTTTAGATAAATACTTAAGTACTATACATATGAAAAGGTGTTACAGCTCTTTTCTAATGAGCACTTCAGACCTAGTATGTTTATATTCTTATGCAGTGTACGACATCACAGCAAAATTTTAACTGTACAATCAAATAACAACCTCTTACATTCTGAAGCAGAATTTGCCAGCAATTTGTCCTTTACATCAAAAATAAAATATTGTCTTCCAGTAAATCCTTAATTTTCTATGGTATAATTTCCCTAACACAGGCAGTGGTCCACAGAAACTACTTTTCTTCTTTTTTAATTTACCAGACTGTAAAATATGCAGAACATTTAACAAGAGCTCTGCAGAAAGACACAACGGCAGAAATATCGGCTATCGATAAATACCTGCTCGGAGATGGAGGCGTGTGAAGTGACATTGTTGGTACCCCTGTTGTTGGCGTTACGTGGCTCGGTAACTGAGTGCCTTGTGATAAGCTGCGATTTAACTGAGGGGTATTGTTGCTCATTCCCCTCATTGGAAGGCCTAGTGCACCTATTGAAAAAAAATTCAGAGGGGTGGAGATATAGAGCAATCAGGAACAAGGTCTTCTCCATCAGGTATAGATGGAAACAATTTATGCTGACAACGTACAAAAATGTGTAAAGACTGAAGGAAAGTGCAGTGCAAAAACTAAGTCCTTGTTTGGATAGTAGAAACTCAAATCATCAAATTTAGCCCTGTTTCTGTTTAACTTTGGAAAGGCCCTTTAAGAAATTTCTCTTAAATCAGAAAATTTTGTTTCCTTTGAGACATATACTGTAGATGGAGGGTTGAATTTTGAGTTTTTTGATAAGGACATGAAAATCTATAAATTATCTCAAGAGCATTTTAGGAAAATCAGTAACTGCACTCAAGAAATATGCTAATTACTTTTGAATAAATAAGTATGTATTTGACCAGCATTTAGAACACTAATTTGCCTTGCTAAAAATTAAGCAAATCTCTGATAAAAAAAGAAAGTGATGGATCTTTAATTAACAATAGCACTGGTTTTAGGAGAACCAAAGCAACATTTGAGGCCAATTCTCTCTTTACAGTTCAAGTTGCTTCTTTATGGCAACGGTACTTCAGTGTCTGTGATCAAGTTTGACCTTACCAGAAAAGAAAGCAAGTAGAATTTTAACAGCCCTCTATTTGCATTTAAAAACATACAGAATGGTTTTAACAACGTGATCAAAAGTATTTTCTACACAAACAATTGTGTGAGAATAAAGCAAGCACTTCAGTAAAGTAAAAAATTAAAATACTTAACTGAGAACAGCAGAAAATAACCAGTTACTGTCCTGTTTCAAAATGTCCAAAAACTTAAAAGTTTTTCATCATTCTCACATCACTTTTCTGTGTTTGAGAAGTTTCAGAATTATGTTCAAAGACAAGAAAAAGTCATTACTGCAACATGGCAATAATAACAAACTTAGCATTATAAAAAATGATGGCTGTGACAGTTCCCATTGCTTTGGCATGAGGCTGCTGAGGCACACTGACAGAACTCAAAACCTTATCTTGCAGACCAAACAAAAGAAAATTCTGACGGATCAGCACTCTTCCATGGTAGAACGCCCCAGCAGAAGAGCTGAATATGCCAATGTATGACGTGGTTAAATACTAAGTATGTGAAGAACAGACACAGCATATGCTCAAATTATTATCATGGACAAGGTCTCAAGAAACCTCATAGTCATTCAGTTTTTACACTATATGAACTGCAATCTGTGTCCCATCCTACAATTTGCAAATCCAGGGAGTTTGCAATAAAACTCAAGTGTGTAACACTCAGATTTATCTCTATACACTCAGATTAAGAGGTCGTGTGTCTTGCTATAACAAGAATCCTAACATTTCATTAAAAGTTGATTACATTGAAGTGTTTACTGTAAATATTTTGGCAATTTGCTGCATCAGAATAACTTCAATGAGCATAAATATGTATTATAAATAATATTTTATGTTCATTAACAATTACATGGTATTTTAAAAATAAAACAGTCAAGAAAAAATACATATACTTTCAAACTAGATACAGCACACCAAAAAACACAATTAGGATATACAACTTAATTTTGTGCAAGCATTTGTTTTAGCAAAGCCAGTTTTAGAGTGATAGTTATTTCTTCTTATTGGCTTTCTTTAAACTAGATTTTTTATTGATGAGGGTTGTTACAGTAAAGTAGAACCATATTCCTGGCAAGGAAGGGCAGTCAAAATATGCACTGAAAGAAGAAAAAAAAAACGAAACCCTTTTTTTTTTTACACTTTCTTTGTCCACTTTTCTAATTGAGATGAGATCTACATGGGCTACGTTGGAAGCAGACCAATGAAATGGCTGATTTCCTCCCTACCGGTCAAGTTCAAGTTACATTAATGCTGTAACATGACATCTTGCTTAATGACTGACAGCTACCAATCATTAAAAGTGCATAGGCACTATCAGCTTTGTTTTTCCTAAAGAGTATTTTAATCATAACCATGACTTCAGCAAAAAAATCTCTTGCCCCTTTTTCTCAAGATGTGGTAGAAACTGACACCTGATAATATTTACTTTCAAAGTTTTAGGCATATATGTCTCCATGTTACAGAGATTACGCCCTAGGCACAGCAACCAACTGAATGAAAAACCAAGTTGATAAAAAAGATTACTTAAAAAAAAAACAAACACAAATAACTGTGATAAACAGAATGAATAAACTATTTCAGTATCTCTATACAGTAAAGTCTGAAAGGTTCAACAATGCCAGAACCAGCACCTAAAAGACAAGAGCCAAACATGACTCTCAGACTGGCTACAAGCTGCTCATATAAATCTCAGCAGCATAATAAAATGGGAGTTTACATTACAGGGTCACTCATCAACAGCCACAGAGGTAGGAAAAAAAAAAAATCCAAAAAAATACTGCCGCCAAAAAACAAACACCCCTGCCCCCCCGAAACTCTATTGTATTTTTTAAACCTTTTGAAGAAAGCCAAAAGAAGTTGAGAAGGCCATGCATCTAGCAAACAAAGTTTTTAATTTGTCTAGATAAAAAAGTCCAGACTCTCTAAAGTACTCTGAAGACACTTTTTCTTTCAATCTGAGTCAGATGCACCTAGCAAGACAGCAGAAAACATTTAAAAGCATACAGTAACACAGGAGAGATGATATTCACAACCAGTTTTACTTGTGAAACTGTATCTAAACTCAGATATTCTGAGAGACTGCCTGAGTGCACCTCCCAGTTTCCAGGAGGTTCACTTCTTGCTGTGCTTCCTTAAGTAAGGTGGTCCTTAAGTTAGTATACTCCATGACTGTTGCTCTATAGCTCTTCTGTTGCAACGGTGTCTATGTGACTGGCAGACACATGAAATCGTTAAGGTACCAGAAAGAAAAAAACAGTGATGCAGAAAGCAATCATCTTCATGGCATAGCTCTTTGCCAAGTGCAAGTTGCCAAGCATATACACAAGATTTATTGTGCTCCTGTAGAGCATGAAGTATCAGTTATATTTGAAGTATAATATCCTTCTATTCCTTACATAGTTTTCTGAACTAGGCTCATTTTGGCTCAGCTTTCTTTCTTTGGGTTTTCCTTCAGAGAGCCTGTTAAATCACAGGAAATTTTTATAGTACGATTATATTTGGATATTTAGCAGTTATAAAGTGACAATATGACATTTTGCACACTAAACATTGCAAAAATGCATACTAAGCAAAGCAAAAATGTATCTTAAAATAATTGTACATAAGGAGACATACTGTCATTTTTAAAATGACCAGAAAACAAAGCCATCTGCATGTTCCAGAGTGTCAAACTGTAATATATTTAGCATAAAATAAACATATTATTAATAAAAAGAATTCTTACTTTGTTGTCCGTATAAACTTGCCCCAAACTGAGACAGCTGACCTGATGTTGATGGTGATGCCAGCATCTAAAATGTAAGAAGAATAAGAGGTTATTAAAGACATAAAGATATTGTGCTATCTTGCTTTGGAAATTTACAACACTATGTTACACCAAGAAACCAAAACAACTGAAAACTCATTCAAAGTAATGAAAAAATTTAGAAACTCCCCAAAATATCTGCACAGTAACACCTGTAGCAGTATATTACATATCAATAAAAAATTATGACTTTATCTGTATAAATATAGATTTTACTTGCAACAAAGAGCACAGAAGATCTAAAAGCTTTCACATTTTTTACCCCTGCAGCTAGAAGACCCATCATTACAGAAAAAAGAAATACTCATGTACTTAAATCAGGCCTTTTTCCTCTGCAAAACATGCCTCACACAACCAGATCCTTTCCTGCCCAACAAATGAGTTTAGAATTATCATTTACGATATGAGTGGATAGGTAGTAGCAGGTATATATGAACAGACAGGAATTTCACGTAAGATTCCAATGTTAAGATTATAATACATTGCCCTAAGAGCTGGCTTCATGCTTGTACACAGATATGAACAGGATCTACAAATGTCAGAAACAGTTTTCCTGTTCTACCATGCCCACTTTAGAGAAATCACATATTACCAAGTATTTCCATTAAACCCTTCTTTATCAACTTTCAGACAACACACCAGAAATGTGACAAACTACAGAGACTCTTGGGAAGAGTAAGAACTAAAAAAAAATAACCAACACCAAAACCAAACAAAAAAACTCAAACAAAAAAACCCCAAACACAAAAAAACCCCATCATCACCTTCTACGAAGCAAGACGGAGACTTGGGTTTGCATACCCCAGAAAGAAGGCAACTAATGTAGGCATATGACACCAGTTTTCCAGTCATTTTTCTAAGAGGAAAAGAATAAACTGTTCTCCATGCTTCTGAAGAAATGTAACGTATTAATAAACTTGAGAAACAAGACACAGTATCTAAACACTTGGAAAAAATCTCTTTGCAATCTTAAGGGAATTTAAATATTGAAATATCCATCCCTGTACACTCTTCGTTGATCAGGTGTTCATCAACACTAGGTATAGCTGATTGTGCCTCCAGAGCAAGAAGTGCTATTAGTTGACCTAATCCCTCCATCCACAACAGAACATGCTACTTTTCTGGCAAGTAGCTGCTTGTTTAGTGAATTAGTCTGGACTTGGATTGAATTTTAGGATGGCTTTAAAGAAAGGAATGTCTGGATTCTTAGACATACGGCAATTTCAAGGGTTTTCAACATGAGAGTAAAGAATTCAAATCAAAGTAACTTTACTATGATAAACTGCAAATTGCTTTGCTGATATCATCTAGGCAGATGTAAAATTCAAATAAACCTTATAAACTGAATTTGCTAGTTGTCTATACTGGGGCCAAATCCAGATGGTAGAAATGAGAAAGGATACATGCAGGGTAAGTCACTAAGTATCAAAAGCAGCATTGATATCTGTAAGTTACAAAGTATTTATGATTTTTTTTAATATATACAAAACACATGAAAAAAGAAATTACAGCAGGCAATTTAGGTAGACCATCAGAAAATATATCCAAACCTAAATCAGCATACGTTTTACTCACACATATTAAGAACAAAGTGCAGGTATTTAATAGTCAACAACTACAGGAACAAACATCCACACTAGCATACAAAAAGATTTGAAATAACAAGACAAGATCTTCTTTCTTAGTGAAGAACTCACTGTGAACAAAACCCCATTTTAAATAACACTCAGTGGCTTCACACCCAGTGGCTTCACACCCAGTGGCTTCACATAACCAGGTTCACAGGCCATATCTGCATCAGCAAGTGATGCAGCCAGAGGGAAGTACATTTGTAAAAAAAAAAGTCGGTTCTGGGGGCCTGCCAGCTCCTGTACGCTTTCCTAACTAAAACACTTGATGCCATAGACTAGATGCCCATTAGTGCGTGGTACATGTCTGGTGCAGTGCTGGAGCATCTTCTCCAACCTGTTTTCATTCTGAAGGAATAAAATTCACTCACACTAATACTGCTCTGCAATAAGAACCAAAGCATGCTGAAGTGGGGACACTTGGGAGACAAGATTTCAATTTTACACCCCCCAACCTAACAAACTGATGCTCATTAAACACTGATAAAATAACCTGACACTTGTAGTTTTTAAGAAAGGAAAGACAAAGTAAAATGGTGAGGTTAAAAAAAAAAAAATCAGGTTTGACAAACTGTAAAATCTTAAAACATGTAGCAAAGCGTAAAAAATTGCAATACTGTGGGAAAAAATGAGAAGCAGAAAGTTATAAGACACCTTCTGAGACAATGATATAGGCACACAAGTTCAAAAATAGAAGTCAACACACCAGACACTGTGCTAGAAACATCAGTCAAAAAAGTACTACCACCTTTGGGGACAGGTAAGCAAAACAGTTAGGCCAAAAAAGAATATCCCATAGGCACAGCTGCTAAGGGAACTAAAAAACTGCTGTGATGGCACATGATGTAATAAGGAGAAGAAGGTACAGACCTCAGCATAAAATCTTCTATTTATAATGCTAATTTGGAATAAAAAAATCCCATAATTAAAAAAAACTCTAAGAGGCAATAGATTATTTTAAAGAGAGGAAAAAGAATCTGACCTCTTGTACAACTGAGTACTACTTGATTTTTTAAATTCAGTTAAAAGCAGCAGCAAATAATATTTATTGAACACTGCTTATTAGAAAGAGGATTTTCTTTTGAAACATTGCAAAGTAGGTCACATTTATTGTGCCACTTACTTTTACATGGAAAGTTAATTGCAAAATGACTTGTAGAGAAGCCTTTATAGAACACCATAATAAAGGTCAAGCATTAAATTCAGTAATTCTGATAATTAATACCATAACATACTTAGAATATCAAAATAACAAGCCTCAAGAAAAAAATCAATAAAAAATCCTGCAGATTTATTCCAGGCAGATTAAATGCAGCATTTCTCAAATCTTAGGGACCAGGAATACACTGTATTGTTATCTCACTTACTCCAACTCTACTTTTATTAAACACCTTTTTCTGTCATATCTAAATAAGGAACAGTTTAAAATTGTCTTGTTTTTTTATTATTTCCACACAATTTAGATCAACAACAAAAATTAAACTCAACAAACCTCAACCTGTATTACCAGAACCTTGACTTGCATTCAAAGCCACTGAGTCATGATTATAGTCTACTCAAACTTGGTCTAGCAAAGGTAATGAAGATTCAAGATGAATGGTATTAGTAATACTAAAAACATTCCTTCTGACATTTTGCAGTCATTATTTCATCTGACTGGGCTACCTGCTACATGACACAGAAAATATAACAACTCTCCAAGAGCATACTTGCAACTGTCATTTGAATATCTTTTTGTCTACAACAGCCAAAAGCCATAACCTTAATAAAAACCAAAGCAGACCAAGCCATAAGGTGACTAAAGCCTCTTCCAGTTGTTAAGACCTATTAAGTTTTACCCAATTATGTTAGAATCTTAGGGAAAAAATGTTCAGAATTATAGTTGTAACAACCTAAATTAATCTGCTAGTGGTTAACAGCCATAAAACCCAGCATGGGATTTCTGCTTCTCTTCCAAAGTTCTATCACAGAACTAGGTAGATTTTTGTTCAATTACCTTTCCCTATGTTGTTATTAGGAGACAGAGGAGGGGTAAGACTTGCCTCTCCCATGGGACAGAGGGACTACTGAGCAAGGAAGACCTTGTGTAACATGAAGGCTGCACTTTATTTTCCTAGGACACAGGAAAGACTAACACTCAGTACTGGCAGGCTGAAAGACTGAGTTCATGACACTCAACTTACGACACGGACATCATTTTACTCGCCAGTCTCAAACAGTGACAGTGCAATTTTGATCATGGAAGATTATGCATCTAAACTCAAAGCAACTGATGATCCAAGCAGATGGCCCAATTTTTCTAGACTGGTCCACACCAAGAATCAATAAGCAGCAAGAAGGGTTATCAGACAATTTCCTATCATAGTGCTGAGAGATTTTACTGTAACTGCTTTCATTACTCTGGATCAGTTTACTGCAGAAAGTTCATTTGAGAATCTCAACCAATCTCAAAAAGAACCCAGCACCAGGAAATGTTTAGATTTGCCAGAACTGTGAAGAAAACACTGCACTTTACAACCCTCTTGGGAGAGCGGAGAACATAGGCTGCAGCCTTCCTGAAAGCAGAGGGAGGTGGTGAGAGGGAGCTCCAGCGGCAGCAGTGGCCAAACAGGTTCCTGCCTCCCTGTGCACTGCAGCATCCTGCCTCTTCCAAGTAAAGCCCCAGCTCAGCGTGGGGACAGCTGCCTGCCACCACCACTGCCACGGTAGCACACCTCAGTAAAGCAACTCCGTAAAGGCTGCTACATTATGCAGTTATAGCCCAAAGCTACTTTCTTAAACATGAGGCAAGCTGGAGCTAAAATATATTGATTTGGCACTACAATGTCAACTCCTAGAAGCAAAATGTGTTAGAATAAGCAAGTTTGTCAATAATACCTGGCCTGATAAATGATGGGTTACTCACAGATGCAAACATCAGCATCATTTTGTATTTACACTACTTTATTTCTGGTATCTGCCATCTGCACTGCACTATTTAACAACAACATCTGACCTACAGTCTCAAAAGAAGAAAGTGTTATAGTGACGTAAAAAACAGTAGCAAAACAAGTCAACAAATAACAGATTTAAAAAAATATATTTTTCTAGACTGATAGTTTTTTTAGTAGTGCTATTAATCTTCCTCTTTACACTACCTTTTAATACCGCACTCACAAAATTCCCACGTTTCAAGAAAGTATTTCCAAATCTAAGAATCATAAATCAGTGACAACCTTGTATACACATATAAATACAGGTTATTATCTGCCAGTGAGAATTATTACTGATGTAAATAATTTGTGAAATACAAACCCAAATACAATAATGTAAAATACATGAAATTTTATTCAGTCTTTCATATTTCATGTCTGGTTGGTTGTGATCGTCTGCCTTCAGCAGCATTTGGAGAGCACAAGGAGGTAGGATCACCCTGCTGATGACAGCAACATCTCAATATCTCAGAGACAAGATGTTGCTTTTGAATGACAATGACATTATTACTGTGAGGTTAACATGGCTACCCAAGTAAAAACAAATTCTGCCTGTGTAGGGACACTGTTTGATAGTACAGTTTATCAATGAGTCAAATGACTACTGAAAGCTCACTGAAAGATGCTATAAAAATACCAAAGCAATTAAGAACTAGGACAACAAAGCAAATATTTCATACCAACTAAATAACAGTTGCATACAAAAAAACCCAAAAACCAAACAAAATGCCCACCACTGAGCTCATAAAACATCAATATTACAAAACAGCATGTTCAATGAACTGAGTTATTGGGTAAGAAACTATAACCTTCCCCTTCTAGAAAATGCACATGATTTTATGCATGGAATTAATCTAGTTAAAGGCTGCCTAGTTAAAGGCACCACTTCAAAAGCTCAAGCTGACATATAAAAATTACAATACATTGTGAAGTGGAGATACAGTAAAATAAAGCTTCTAGATGAAATGAAGATGAAGCAAAGAAAAGCATAGAACACCTACTATAGTCATTCAATTATTCTATAAAAAGCCTAAATACAAACACAGTCACAGTGAAAAATTATACTAGTCATCAATGGTAAAATTAATTTCCTTGTGACATAATTCCAAATTGTAAAGGGATGTGAATTAACTAATATTCAGATATATATTTTTCAGATACATACTTGCATACTGTGTGAAATAGTACAAAAACACACTTGTCTCTAAGCAAAATTAGTTTGATAAATCCATTCAGGTGCAAACTTACAGGTGACACAATAAAGGGCCTATTTTGTATTTGAAACTTTTTGTTCTTTCAGCATACTGTTCATAACTTTCTTATGAAAATGCACACTATAGGCAGAATAATGATAGGCTCTGAAATGGAACTGCATTAAAACACAAAGTTCCTTCAGTTGTTACTAATCTCATTCCCTGCAAGTCCTTCCAACTGTTTTGCCACTTTTGCCACTATCAATGGCATTGCAATTTTCAAACATTTAAAGTTTGTTTGTTCTCATTAGGGTTTTTGGTTTGTTTTTGGTTTTTTTTCTTTTGTTGGTTGTTTGGGTTTTCTAAAAAAAACCCAACTTATTGTGTACTCAGTAATACCTGCAAGGAATGTTTAATCACTCTTCCGGAAGGTGAAAAGTAACTCTGCTGCTTTGTAACTCACGCTTCAAAGAGTGGAGCCTAAGTCATGTGTTTCACAAAGCAAACAGGGCAAACCAGCTCACTATTCAGTCAAATCTACAAGAATGTTTATGTGCAAAGTAATGCAAGTGAAAACACTCATTTGCCATTTATAATTAAGACATTAATCTATTTACTTCTCAAAATAAACTCCAGTGTTTTTTCTCTCTCCACAAGTGAATCAAAACTATTCAGACAATTACAAGTTAGGTTAATGTACAGTATCTCTATTCAGCCAACCAGCACTAGCGTGAATGCTACAACTGCTCCTGACACAAGGAGGTTTCATAGGAATTCTTTAACATATACAACTCCATATGAAGCATCTGAAGTAATATTATGACTAAGGCAAGAAAGATACCTTAGGAAACAAGATACCAGAGGTTTCCTCAGAATCCCGGAATAATAGAATTTACAAGTCAGCAATTCATCTGGATTAATGAGGTTCAGCAGCCTTAAAGTCAAAGTTGTCTCCAGAAAACTGACTAAACTCTTACACACTTAGCTTCCAAAATTCAGCAAGATTCTGGATCTCAACCACAATGGCAGGCTAAACCTTCACGGTTCTCTCTCTTCTCCTTGTAAGGCCAAGTATTTCAAAACACAGTAAAGGTTCTATAAATCAGTTCAATGGAATCAAAAGGCCTTTGACCACCCTTTGTTGTACCAGCACCACTGACATTTGCCTTCGTGCAACTGTCTCAAGACAGAGGAACTCCTGAATTTCATCCATCACAGACATGCTTCAGCTCAGGATGGAAGAAATCTCTGGAAAGATGGTTTCCAGAATCAACAACCCATTTTTCTGTACTTAGTATCCAAATCTGAGGACTTCCTAGTGCTAGGGAGCTAGATAAACAATTGCAATGAGACAAATCTAATCTTCAAGCTGGACCTCACCTGCCACAATTAAAATTACAAATCAGAAGTATTACTACTACCTTACTGCAAGCATTTTACTATCTGTTGAGCAACTGGAAAAGAAAATGAACAGCAAAGGACTGGGCCAAGATTTGAAAAAAATGTTAATTGAAAAAATTTCTAACTTTTCTGATTGGGTAGACCTTCATTAAAATGCATGTGTATCTACTGTCAGATTTATGACTACAGTTCAGAGTAACAGAGGATGCCCTGATCTCATACTCTCATGTACACATTTGCAGTGGATTGGGATCGATTGGTCAAGTCTTGTGAAGCTCTTCTTACATTCTCATGAGAAATCAAAGAAGTTCAGACTGAATTAGTCCACACTTTTCTAAAAGCTCATCTACATTTTTGTTTTGTTAATTTAACAACAGTAGTTCCAAAAGTACATGAGGGCCTGGAGTTAACAGCTTCTACCATGTCACTCTATCCAAATAAAAATACAGGTATATGTAATGAAAATTATTTTGCTCAGTGCACAGACAGCTCAATTAAGTTGGTGAAATTAACCACAAGAAAGCTCTGCAATTGTTTTGTGGGCACCCAGTGCATCATCTTATCAATTTATATTACAAGGATCCCATTTGTTGCCAGCAAAAAGTTAAACTGTTTTCTTAACCAGTTCTGAAAGTACTATAAAACACCTAATTTCTTTGCCAAAAGAAACTGACTTGGTTATAATGCACTGACCAAATGCAGAAAAATTCAGACAGAGCATTCATGCATATACTCTGTTCCTCTTCCCTACTTAGCTCAGTATGCACAGGATGATTCAAGTCAAAGCAACTTATTTAGTAAAAAAGAAGCATTAAATGGCTTGAGCAAGATGTAATCTCATCTAAGGAACCATAACTGTGGGCCTAAAATAACTTATCCAATCAGTATCCATATGATCTTGGTCTCACTTGTGCATGTGAGTAACACGCAACTTTTCCATTTCAATTATCATATTAATCCTGTTTATCTACAACTGCTTTCTCTAGTGAAAAAGCAAGTAACATATAAGAAAACTTTTAGCTCTTAGCTACACTGAGGCTGAAATAAGTAAGATGTCCAAAATTATTTGCTGCTAGTTCTTTGCATATGTCAAAAGTCTTTGAAATTTAAGACAGAATTTGGCTTGACTTTACTGTAAAAACAAAGTGAAAAGTAAGTTTTGAAGTTTAAACAAATATGCTTGCAGTAATAGCCTTTACTCCAAATATCAGGAGGATTTCACTATTCCCTATGTTCCTCAGCTTGGAGCATACATACACATGAGCAGCAACAGTTCTTTGGAAAGTAGTAACTTTCAAGATCACAATCAGTAAAACTTCAACGAAATGAAAACCACAAACACCTAGCTATAGCCAGCATAAGGGTAAATACTAAAGAAGATTTAGCCTTTCCTGAAAAACAGTATTTAAGGAGGCCATTCACAAAGGCTTCCACCAAAACCATTCTATTTCAGTTTGAAGAACTACAGAAGATATATGAAGCATAAATGAAGGACTCTGCACTCATATGTACGTATCATACACTGGAGAGAAAAAAATTAACATGTCAGTAATTTTTTTTACAGGTCAGTAGCCTGCAACATTGATTTGATTTGCTTTCAGTGAAGATATAAATGAAGCTAAAAATAAAAAAAAAAAAGAGGAATAATTTAAATTGCAGTAAAACTGCATCTTGTTTAGATAATGTAAGAGTAATTTCCTTCTTTCCCCGGTATTTCTTCTACCTTTATTTTATTCCCATAGCAGATGTGAAGACAAAAAGATTTAACGTGCTTCAAGATCTAGAATGCTGGAATTTTCCCCCAGGTGTTCATAAACTGAGTCTAGGTTTTGAACATTAGTCTTTATTAGCTTACTTGGAAAAACCTAGGAGCAATTTTATTTTAGCCTGTCGATACTGTTTCCTAAACAACAGAGTCAATGTATTTATTTTTCACATACAACATTTTTAGCTGAATTCTAGCTGAAAGACTATTTGAAAACATGGTTATTTTCAATAGGAAAAGGTTTACAAAGCTGTGAAAGAAGTTGGAAACTAAGAGAATGTAACAACCATTCCAACCCTACTTATCTACTGTGAACCACATCAAACAGCAAACAGAACATGTAATATACAATATGCATTTAGCCATACATGAGTGATCAATAGCGTACAGTCAATATTAACACCACAAATTTATTTTGATAAATTTATAAAAAAATTAGGATAGCATATAACAGTTATAAATTTCAGAAGTATAAATTCAGAAAGTCATAATGGTGAATAGTGAAGCTACAGGAGTTTGGGGAACCTTAAAAATAATTTGGAAATAAAACTTCAAAAAGCTTTCGCAAATCCACTCTTCCATTTCCTGTAGGAATGATATCATTCTTCTGCCAACTACAGCAGGCTTCTATGCCCCATTTTGGCCATTTCTCCCACAAGCTTTCAAGATTTCTCATTTGTCATTCCTGGTCTCTGGAACACCCACCTTCCTTTTCTTGAAGTGCCATTCTAAGATCCACTTCTGCAACTCTGCCTACAGAAAAAGTAGGCAACTGAAACACTTGTTCACTCTGTCAACAATGTGCCAAGCCATCAGTTTTCACTGCACACACCGTGCAGCATAGCATTTATCTCATTTTACCTTTCTTACTGCACCATAATGATTTTTCCCTCAGTGCATCAAATCTAAAAGTGGGGACTGAATGTACAAAAATCACTTTGGAGAAATACTGTCTATTGTTTTTGAGAGTGCTAGCTGCACCTCTCAGTGACCAGAGAAAGGATGTATATTCAACATCATAAATATTCCGTTGTGTCTATGTGCATCTGGGGTACATGTACACATGTAATCAACAAAAAGAGAACAGAGCAGCCCATTTAGTTTTGTTTACACTGTACTACATTTTAATCCTTTGCTGGCTCACCTGAAATTTCTTACCAATTTATGAAATGGAATTGGAAAGCTGCATTTATGCTTTGTTGTTGTTGTTTAATTTTGTCTGAAAAGGCCTTCTACTCTCTAAACCTATTTCCTTCTCTTTGAAAATCTAAACTGAAATTTAGCTAAGAGTCTATAGGAAATGCTTATGTTGATACAGGTCAAAGTCTATCAAGACTACACGCACACCTGCTATTAACTATATTTCTGGACAGTCTTGGAGGCAGACTTGAAGCATTTGCACCTTTTTTAAAATTTGAACAGATTTTTTTTTTAACTACAAAAAATATGTTGCCTACACATATTAAATGCAAGGCTGCTGTGAGATATTACTGACTTGCAAGTAACATGAACTTCAAGACACACTTCCAAGTCCTCCATGTATTTCTCCATGCCACTTCATATAAAAGTGAAATACTTTACTGCCTACTATATTCATCTTTGGTAAGAAGCAGCAGAGCTTCAGTAATGTCAATGCAGTTCTAACATACAATTTGTCATTACCGAGGGGAAAATACTAGGAATTACTAGTTTTGTAACTTTGTGGCATTCCAAACAGGAGAAATATCTAACTTAGAATACTTCAGCAAACAAATTGCACAAAGCATTTTCAGAAAAAAAAAAGGCTGAAGATATAAAACACCAAATCACGCAAAAAAACCTGTAGACACTGCATGGAATCACAAGATATAATCAATAACTCAAATTACAAACACAATGCTTCAAGATGAAAAAAACCACAAAAACAACACAAGCATATGGCTAAGGTTTACATGAATAAATTCACTGAAATTAAAACACTTGCCACTGGAAACAGCCATGTACAGCTTAAAGCTAAATGAAGACCTTCCTCACATAAATTTCACATACTTGAAATTATCTCAGTACTGAAAGGAGAAAAAAAAAAGCTTATTCAACTTACATCTTTTTCTGACCGATGTGGGAACATCGATGATTGGCTGTAGTACATGTTCTCATCATGGTAGTCACCATCAACCCCCTCTACAAACTTCTTCCTTGAAGCACCAAACATGCTGTTTGTCACCTAAATAAGAAGAAAATTAATTATATACCATATATGATTTGGTTTGCTACAGAGCTGGTATATAAATATATATATATGGAAGGATTGTTAAAAACCCATTTCTAATTATCTAAAAATTCATCTTAAAAACACTTTCTGTATATTGCCAGTGTAATGGGAAGGGAAGAGGGATTTTCACGTGACATAAACTCATATTCCAGAAACAACTGAGGAGGGGAAAGAGGACATGGTTTCATTTTTTGGAAGCTTGTTATGTTTATTTTTTGAGTTCCATGACCTTACACCCAAGCTTATTTAAAACTATATGTGAGAAAATAAAAGAGCAACCTTCCCTAGTTTTACACTCGTTGGGTAAACATTTTCAGCCTAAAAGGAAATAATTAAGAATATTCTTTAGAGCTCAGCCACCTTAAAAGAAGTAACAAAAATAAAAGAGAGAAGAAAAAAAAAATCTGTGAAATCTTCCACGTCTCATCACCAGAACTTGGAAAACCAGCCTTCTACTTGACCCCACTCAGATCCATGATTAAGTAAGAGGAGGTTGAGCTTAACCACATTCAACAACCTCATCACAGACTGGCAAAGTTACTGCAGACAGCCCACAAAAATCCACTAGATTTTATTTCACCCTTACTCCCAGAAGTGCACACGCACACAGAGCTGCTAAGTCAGGAAATGGAAACCAGAGAAACAGCAGCCACGCAGCTGGACACAGAACCTTAATTCATTAGAAAATTTAATCCTGCAGCAAGGTCATACAATGTCACTAAAGCATCTACTGCACACAGTGCATACTTCTATACCTGACTCTCATTTAATCACCTGACTCTGAAGCTCTATCCCAGCATAGTGTGCACTAACCAAGCCCTGATTAACCAAACAGGGTAATGTTCAAACCAGTGAAGCGGTGGGTGCATGCAGGTCAGCCCAGAGCAACTTGCCCGGTTTCTTGTACCATATGGGGAGACTGGAGAGAGTGCAATCAACAGGGTGATAATCAACCCTGAGCTACTGCCCTACATATCTTCACAAGGATCTTTATCATCTTGAAAGGTAAGGAAGCTAAGGTACAGTTAGCTTATGAAATGCTCTGAACCTTAAGATTTACTATCTTCACAACAGCATTAAACTTTAAAAACACAGGATTTAAAACTTTTTTTTTTTTTAAGAGTCAGTTTGTACTACTTTAGGCTTATGCTTGAAACTGAAATTTCAAAATATTTGTTTTGGTTGGCTGCAAGAAGAGTTACTTTCAGCCAGAAATCCTCTTGACAGAAATCCCTGCTGACACAAAATTATTGTGATATTCCTCACAGTGTGGCTTATTGAAATTTTACCTTTACTGACAAAGATTTTCAGGCAGTGTTTAAATAACATGGCTTTTCCTAGACTGGTAACCATTAAACTGCATGATTTCAAAGTCATAGTACTTTTGATTAACAGTAGTTAACACCCAGGATGCATTTAATATAGCTATACTCCATGGAATGATCTCAAAACATTTGGCTAAACACAAGTCTATTGCACTACTCCTACAAGAGGACTTCAGATATTCAGACTACTGATATTCCAGAAGAAATGTAAAATCTGTTACAAATATGTGAAGGATGGCATGTAAAGGTACTGCATACCTTCCCCAGAGGAAACTTGTCTTTAATGTTTTTTACAAAATATGTGTAAATGTAAGGTCCCCAAGTGCTAGAATGCAATCAGCTGACTTTCACACTTACAGTGAAGCTTTCATTACACTGTAAGCATATCCCACTGTGTTAATCCCCTTACAATGCAATTATCACCTACCAGATGGGATGGAGCATTTAACAGGCTAAGGGGATTATCCTGTCCTTTGCTCTGCCTGAGTAAAGCGCAGAGACGTGCAGTTGCCTTTAACTGCAGTAAAAAGGATGGTGAAATGCTTTGGCAAAGCTATCTTCAGCAATGAACAAAAGCTGGAGTCTCACCCAACTACTGCTCTTGAGAAACAGACAAACAGCTTCTCACAAGTTCCAAAGAATTCTTTGGTGCTCCTTTAACAATAGGGGAGATAAGAAAAAGGATTATATTTTTTGTCCCATAACTTTCTCTTGTGATACATCATCAGAGTAACAATGGAATTGTGAAAGAAAGCAAGTCACTGATGCATATGTGGTACTGTACTAATGTAGTAAGCAACCCTGAGCTACAACACAGGAGCTATATAAGGGGAAAAAACTATTCTGTCCTTGACCCTGCAGATTTTGATCTTATTTCTGCAAAGGTTTACACATGGCTGGCTACATATGCACCATAAAGATTTCTGAGTCAGTGGGTCAGAGCTCACAAAATATATGTCTATAGCTGCTGCAAGAAAGTTAATATGTCCAATTATAGGCTTTCTACTGAAAAGCTGAAAGATATTTTAAATTCTCCACTAAATTCAAACTTTCTAAAAGATTATTTTCTATACTGATAATCATATATAACAGTGGTCCAAAAAACTAATCGAGACTTCCCTGAAGACTGATGAAGTGCAATGATACTAACATAGAGTCAGACAAGAGCATGGTTATAAAGAAAGAAATGAAGAAAACTTTTAATAATTAGATAAATATTGATATTTTTATTGGAAATCCGTGTTTCTATATGACACCTAACAGAACTGTGCTGATGAACTCCAGAGAACAGAGCAGGCTGCAGCTGGAGGGGAAGAGGGGAAGGCTGAGGAGCCTGCAGCGTTCCTGTCTGCTACCCAGCTGCATCACTGCACCCAACTACCCTGAAGACCTCTAAAGACTTTTTGCAGAGACTGACACTTCCTCAGAACAGCATTTCTGTACGTGATTTTGTGTTGTTCAATGCTGCCAAATGAAGCAGTTGCATGCAGTGTTAAAGGTGTCCAAACTCCCACTGAGGGAAGTGGTACAAGCACTGGAGGGCATTCTGGCAACTGCCTGCATCCCTAACCGGATTCCACTCCACTAGAAAGAGTTGTCACCTGTTCTTAGGGTGAACCACAGCACAGATGACAACAGAAAAACGCAGTGGTACAATTCACAGCGCTATCCAGCCCTGTCCCAAAACTAACAGCACCATAACACGAGGCAAGCTGCTAAAAACCAGTAACAGAAAGAGCAGGAACTGGGATTAGAGACTTAAGCTGCAGCTGCTGTAGCCAGGTTGCTTATTTTACGCTCTTTCTGAGGCTAAAACCAATAGCCAATTTATCTACTTCCCAATAGTCACTGGTGACAGTAAAAGGCTGGCAGATTTCTGAATCAGAGCACTTATCCCCATGCAGACTTCTATATTACAGCAGGTTTATACAATGACAGTGTCATTCTGTTGCCAGGTTAGCAGCAGGCACCTTCCGATCCATGTTAACTTCTTCCAGTACTCACTAACACACTCATTAGTCACTCATGCTACAAGCATATGCACAGATATTGGAAAAACACTGTTGTGGTACTCTTTGTAAGAAGGTGTGAGAATAACTGAGTCTGTGCCAAATGCAGGCAGACCTGCAGATGGAACTTATTGCTTATTTCCTAGGACAAGAAGCTATTGCAGTTCCCTTTTCACAGACTGACAGATCACTGCCCAATCAGCTATTAAAGTAAATACAGCAAAGTTCATGAAGCCCTTACAAATAGATTTTAAACCCTTTGGGAAGTAACAGTAACCTGAGGTTTTGACCTTCAGGTACAGACAGGGTCTAGACTGGTGAGGTGAAGAAAGGTAGAAATCAGCTCTTGTATTTAAGTTCCTCTTTCATATCTATACATATACACACACATATGCCAACACAATCTCACAGAAGTGGTATGCCAATTGCATGGCAATTTTACTACCCAAAGAATTCTTGTCTCTCAGACTAATCTCATGCAGATCCCTCTCCTAATCCTCTAATTACTCTTCCTGTTCCACTGTGGGAACTCAGTTCTCTGTTGCACAAGACACCCTGGCAGTGTAACCATTTATTAAAAATGTAAAAACGGTGCACTTAGGTCAATTCGTTCTTTAGCGTTACGTTGCAAAAGTACTTACAACTCACACTGGTAGTCCCATGCAAAATATTATTAGAAAACATTCATGGTGACAGAGGAAAGAAAGGGAAAGAACTTCATGTTAGGATGGAGTTAAGCGAACTAACCAGACACGTGGTGACAAGTCATGTCCACTTCTGATCAAGTGAACCCATGTGCTTCTTTCAAAGCATGAGCTGCACCTGGGTCAGGGCAACCCTTGGTATCAACAGGCTGGGGGATGAACAGATCGAGAGCAGCCCTGACAAGAAGGACTTGGGTTTGTTGATCGATTAATGAGAGGCTGGACATGTGCCAGCAGTGAGCACTCATAGACCAGAATGCCAACTGGATCTTGGCTATCCCAAAGCAGTGTGGCCAGCAGGGCAAGGGAGGGGATTCTGTCCCTCTGCTCTGCTCTGGTGAGACTCCTCCTGCAGTGCTGCATCCAGCTCTGGGGTTCCCAGCACAAGGAAGGACATCACCCTAATGGAATGAATGTACAGAAGAGCCACCAACATGACCACAGGGATGGAGCACCTCCTCTAATGAGGAAAGGCTGAGAGAAATGAGATTATTCAGCCTGGAAAAGAGAAGTTAATTGTATCCTTCCAGTACCTGAAGGAAGACTAAACAAAATATGGATCATGTAGTGACAGGACAAGAAGGAATGACTTTAAACTGACAGTGAGTAGGTTTGGATTAATGTTAGGAAGAAATCCCTTACTGTGAGGGTAATGAGGTACTAGCATAGGCTGCCTGATCCCCAGAGTTTTCAGGTTGGATGGGGCTGTGAGCAACCTGGTCTAGTGGAAAGTATCTCTGCCATGGCAGGGGTCTGGAAATAGATAATCTTTAAGGACCCTTCCAGTCTAGGCCATTTTATGATTCTGTGCTTATAACTCACAACTCAAAGCTAATGTCTATCAAGCAAAACGCAGTCAGAAACCTGCTAAGACCTTTAAATTCTTCTGTGGAATATTTCCTAACAACCTACAGGAGAACTAGAAGCACTGTACAAATGTTATGAACTTGAAGCATACACAAGTTTGCTGTGGTCATTGACCTTTCTCCTTCAGCTGAGAAAATAACACAAAACAACAATCAATACTTATTTTAAAAAAGATTAAAGAGAAACATTTTTAATTGTGAGGGACACTGCAGTATAGCATAATTCAGCACACAGAAACGTCTCACCAATAACTGAAAATATCTTATTGAAACTGAATTTGTATGGAAAAACTATTAAAAATTTTGTCTTAAGCTGCAAGAAAATCATCAAAATTAACTTATAAAGTGGTTCTATGATTGTATATCAATGTTGGTTTAACAGCCTGACACAAATTAAACTACTAAAAATGAAAACTAATTATATCTTTTGTTTTGCCATATTACTATCGGCAGTGGCCAAGGAAAGCTCACTCATACTATTAACATAGCCAAATCTAAACTGATACTAAAAAATCTCACAGGAGAATGAATACTTTTCATTTTCCATAGAGTAGAAAATCCAACACTGAACTACAACTGATTAAACTCATCATCTTCATGAGAGATTAAAACTATACACAGTTTGAAAAAAAAAAAAAGAAACCATTTTAGGAATTCTAGCAATATCTTCCCTTTCCTGCCTCTCCAGTGTTTATCAACAGGCACGCTACCATTACATGGAGGCAATTTAAAAACTGTAATCTCAGTTTGATGTGACAGAGCTTCTACCCATTTATACACACTATTGCTTCTGATGTTGCTGCCTAGGTCTTAATAAGCAAAGGCAGTAATTTACTCTATTTTCTTTTCTGTCACAAATCACTGTTTTCAGAGAAGATAACATACTCATACATCGGAAGTACCTACAAAAGTGACCCTTAATGAGCCTTTCAGCGCATAATAAGTGTCTCTCAAAAATCACAGGAATCACCAAAAGAGCCTGCAATTTAAGTCAAAATACAGAATTTGGAATTCCACCAGTTGGCTTGCTAGTAAAAACTACCAGTGTTTATGGTACTATTTTTGAGTGTCAAAAATAATTCCTATTTAACCTTACGTGGAGCTGATATACAACAGAATATATATATTACCAAGTTGCTAAATGCAAAAAATCTTTCAAATCCCAAACCTTCAGTGATAAGTTAAAGCTATTAAAAAAAAGTACACTGGTACAAATAGATTTCATTTTCTACAGGCAAGACAAAACAAAACTTGAAGTGGAGATCCTTTGTTCTCTCATTTCACAATTGCAGTCTGTCCACTTCTTCAAGGTGACTGATAACCTCTACCAGTACACTCTATGATTATTCTACAACAGTCCCTCAAACGACAACTTTGTAGTACCAAAAGAACATCATCATGGCAAACAGAATATTTCACTATATTTCTCTTTTTGTTAATAAGGTTTTTTTCCCTTGATTAGCTTAATACTGGCACAGTTTTGTACCCATTGTAAGAATACAAGAGTATAATAGGTATTTTGTCCATGTTTTGTTTCTGTGTGACCTCTCTGGGTGACCCTGCCTTGGCAGGAGGTTGGACTAGATGATTTCCACAAGTCCCTTCTAACCCTAATGATTCTGAGATCTTTAACAACTGGCTTCATATTCTTTTAAGTTATGTAAGTCTTTAAGTTTAAATCTCAGAAACACGGAAGACTAAAAGACCACCACAACACGAGAGACAGATCCACCAAAAAATTTTTAAGTTTCATAGCCTTCAGAATAAACTCCAGATATTTGTGTCATATGATAAATGGATTCTTTTCCAAATTCACACAGCACTGTAGAAAATAACAGCAACTACAGACTTACACAGGTCAAGTCTCCGAGTAGTTGAAGATGTTACTGATCTCCTTAAAACACTGCACAGTCTTTCCTTTCAAAAAATAACTGTGACAGACAAGATGCACAGCAACCTACATGCAGGAACTCCACACAAAACTTTTAAGCATCAAAGAAATAAAGGACATATAGTTACGATTTTAGACTACTCTCCACTCATATTCTCAACAACAATCATCTACAGGGTGAAGTTTTACAAGTATTCTATGAAGTATAATAATGCTTTCAAAAGCTACACTAAAATTGTGACTGTATGCTGCAAGCAAACTACATCCAAGAAATGTAGTCCCTAATATCAAACAAGCCACAGAAATTGTGCTGAACAAGTTCGACATGCTAACCGTTTGTAACCATCTTTAACTCTTATGAAAGAAACATTTTAAAACACTCCTGAAATAGAGCAGCACAGGAGGAGGAGGAAAAACTATCCTATATTAAAATAAGAATAAACAGACATTGAAATTACTAAAGCTGAACCTGAAAATTGTCATTACAAGAAGCTCCATTTGGTCTTGTAACACAGTTCACACGACACCCATCCTGGGGCAGATTCCTGCAGGCTCTCCTCCTGATACAGGTATAACACTTGGAATATATCTGAAACCAACAGTAGTTGGGGATATGAATTTTTATTAAGCTGGATGCCTTTTATGGGCCTGATCAAGGAGTTGCACCCGTAAGGAAAATAATCTTCTGACAGACCATTCAACGAAATCCAAACACATACAAGAAAGGCAGCAAGAGATCTGCAGAAACAAGGGCATACAAACTCACACTCCATCTAGAGCAGCTTGGGGAGAAATCAAGATGCCACATGAATTCCACCTTAGTCAGTGATATGACCTGAGAAGAAGGAATGTGTCTCCACTGTAGACATAGCAATGAAGTCACACGTCCTGACTACTGCACACATCTGCACACCCACATACATACTGTAAAACTCACAGCTGTATTTCTGACAAGGACATGGTTTAGGAATTTTGTCCATTGGGAACAATAACTACTTGTCTGATACTATTATAAAAATATACTTTCCCTATAAAAACTGGCACTTGGTTAATGTAGAAATGGGTGAATCTTAGAAAGGAGAAATTCAGCTGTAAATTCTGTAAATAAATAAGCAAAAAAACTCAAAATTCCATTCCAGAAAGATAATGAAATGTCTTCAAACACCCTCATAATAGACATATTACTACAGTGGCACTTTTCTTGGCTCCTCAAAAATTTATTTTGTGAGTTTCTCTCAACCAGTATTTTGTACCTTAGCCATAATAAAAAACTGCCATTGGAAGGTACCAGAATGGCACCTTCCTGCCTTCTTTTGCTTGATAACCTTTGACTCATCCCATTATGTAATTCAGAAACATAGTGGCTGAAAACTACTAGCAGTTTAAACTGAAAATTGATTTTGTAATTGCAAAACATTGCAGTTTGTCATGTGAACTGCATTAGCGCTTTTGAGTATTTCACTGTTGACATGAGTTTTGCTGTTTTTCAGAAATTACCCTTTTGTAACAAATTAGATTAAGATAGCCTCTATTCAGCAAGTTCCTCTATTTGAATTTTATTTCCAGTTTCATGTCTGGGCTTGCCTTTTGATTGCTTTGTGGCATGTTATTTTAATAAAATAAACAAAAGGATAATTTACCCAATCAGAAATTCTGGATCTACTCAGATACCCCCTGGAGACCTCCTAAATAGATCATATAGAATTGTAAAGCCAAGCTTTAAAAGATCAGAAAATTCCTACTGCACTAAGTTCTTCAGAAAAAACAAACTCCTACCATTTGCTCCAGGCCCCCGAGAAAGAAGCTGGAATTTGGCATTTTCTAAAACATTATGATCCTCAGAGCAAATTGATGAAAATTCAACTCTGTGTTCAGCAAAATTCTGCCACAGCAAACTATGGCCAAACTCACATGATGCATGTGCAGTCTGAAAGCTGAAAGGATCAGGTAACTGGGCAAGTGAACCCATAAAGTAAAATCACACTAGGCACATGCACAGTGTTCTGAAGTACTCAGAAATGTGACAGATTCTATAAATTTCTCATGAAAGCAAAAAAAAGGAAATTTTGACCAAAGCAAACAGTTCAAAGAAGTTTGCACTTCCTACTCTAAAAATTCATTTCTATATGAAATAAGTCATAGAACTGGGTATAAGTAACTTCAGCTGAAAATTCAAAGAGGAGTGCCAAGATGAGGCAAAGCAGATATAGGGAATAAGAACCTTGAGTCTGAAAGAATTTGTTGTAGCTTGTACTGGCAACAGAAAATGGGATTTTAACAAGGACATACCATTCGCATCTCAGAGGACTGGTCCTCTCTTCAGGTAGTACTCCTCCTTTGCTAGAATGCCCCAAAACAGGGCAGTTGTTTAATACGTGTTTCGCGACACGCGTATGGGCATGTAGCAGAGAAAATATTCTTAAGGGACATAAATGCACTCCTATGAAGAGAGCTAAGCAGGTTAAGTGATAATCAGACAGGCCATAAGCCAGGTTTGGAATTCTAGCATCTTAACTCACTGAATCCCCAGACAGGTCAAATACGTTAAAAAACACAAAGAAATACAGCATGACTTTTTATCAAAAGCTTAGAACAGTTCTGGGAGAAGAAAAACATTTCTAAGACTTTTCCTTCACCACTTGTATTTAATAGTCATCACATATTCAAAAAAGACATTTTTAATAGCAATTATAACAGAAGTAAACTAAGTAAGATTAAGTGTTTTGGACTCCAGCTTAAGAGAGCTGCAGTGCTGAAGTATTTTTTCTCTATTAAGTGTTACAGCATGTAACAATTTGATATCAGCATGACATACTTTGCCACCTCTGATGTTCGGTATCACTCACAGCTGCACAACAGTACTTCCCACAAATAACAGTCAACTCAGACTATGCACAAATGGATCAACACAGCTTAAACTGGAAAACAAACCAGGTCCTTGTCAATCCCAAGCCAGCACTACAGTCTGACTTCTGAAGCAGAGAGAACTGCTCCCAGTATAAAAGAAATGATACAAAGGTTTCATTATAAGGAGCATCTCAAAAACCTTTTATGTTGATGAATCCTCTAAGAAGCTATCAAAACAAAAGAAAACCCCTGGTAGAGTAACGTGTAAATATTTACACTGAAATTAGAATCTACCAAATCAGAATTTTTTACAAGGAAAGTTAGAGGTGAGGAAAGAACACACTCAGATTTTAGAGAGGCTGTATCCCTCCAGGGTGTCAAAAGTGAAAATGACCTGTATCAAGGACACTGTCAGGGCAGGAGGTGGTAGCACGGGGATGGGAGCAGATGAGTTGAAAACACGAAGGTCAGTTGGGCCTCACAGGCAAGGGAAGATGGTTGCAAGGACAGCGTTGACATGCTTGTCAGTGAGCAGGTACCATGACCACATGCCTACTCTGTTGCTGGGAGAGTGGTTTTTTCCCCCATTTCTCTTAATCTTATTGTGGTCCCTTACATCACACCTAAGCCAAGCTGACAGAGTTTCATCTGCTAAGTGCCTCCAGCTACCTCTGTAGTCATTACCTTACACACTGTTCAAGCAATATTTAACACTTCCTACACACTCAAATCAGTTGAAACCAAAAATGCCCATTAATAAGCTTTCTAGGTCTGTATTCCTACAAAATATTAAGTCTTATTAGATTATGTATGTCACAATATCTATTAGGGATTCTGCATCTGTTCACTGGACACTGTTTTTTGTTGGTTCATTTACCATTTAAAAACTTTGGCGCTATGTATCAGACATGGAGATAAAAGCTTGTAAACCAGATGGAAAAAACAAACTTTGAAGTGTTAATTCAATTTTGGTTCATAATCACATGATTTAGGTGTTTTCATCATGTCAAATCTCATTTATTGTATGAGAAAAATAAAAGATTAAAAATTAAAGAACAGGGCTCCTTTGACTTTTTACTTGCTTTCAGCTGAGACTCTCAGCCAGGAGGCCAGATTTCTGCATTTGTGCTTCAGCTAAAAGGGCAACCATTGCTCCAGCTGGGACATTTCTATAGTGATTTTGAACAGGCTCCTCTTTCCAGGAATACTGCAGGTTTTTGGTTTGGTTTTGGGTTTTTGTTTGTTTTTAAGCACAGCATCAATTCCACTAACTTTTAAAGACAGCTGCACTGCCTTCCTATTTCTTCCTCTACAGAGTCACAACTTCCATGCTTGTTTAATCTAAAATACTGTATTTTAAACAAGCCCTGGTTTCCTGAGCATTTCCTGCAGTTAAACACTGTACAGTGAGATGTACAGCATGATAACAGAGTAACAACAGAATATTTTTTCTTTCCTTACTCTCATGGAGTTTGTTGACATTAAATAAATCAATACAAGACCCACTTCTACTCCAGCTTCTGCCAGGGTGGAAGGTGGGGGAAGTTTGTTGGTGGGTTTGGTTTTTTTTCGGGGGAGGGGGTTTTCTGTACAGAGAGCACAATTAATCTTTGAACAAGAGAGCAGCTACTGTTTATCTTCTATCAGTACATTCACACATACAGTATTTAATGTAAGCTGCTAACCATTTGTTTGAAGCACCTCAAGAAAGAGGTAATAACAGTATTTTTAATTTAAGTTGAATTTTAAGAAATATAGGCTTCCCTTTGGTTTGGGCTTTTTTTTTCTCCCGGAGGTATTCTAAAAATAGAAATAGCTGAGAATATTCTGGCCAAAAATTTTATTCTGCACACACAGCACATCAAACATCTTGTCTTACCTTAAAATACAACTGGAAAATTCAAAACATTAAGTATGGTTAATATATTGAATCCTTGAAGGAAAAGAAGTATTTATGAGCTGCCATAACCTCTTGGCAGCATACTTGCCTCTCAGTGACTCTCCTTCTTCAGACCAATGTTACGGTCTGCAAAAGCAGAAACATTTCCCAGAAGCACAGACAGGTTAAAGTTAAATTCATTTATGAGTTTTTGGAGTATCCTCCTAAAACATACGTATAAGTCTGTGATTCTTCAGGGTAAATGCAAAAATCCAAGTCAAAATTACAGACTTTTACCCTTTGGTTATTTATTTACTGTGGTTTTTATTAAATGAAGCTCTTCAGATGCTTCCTAAATATTCCAGGGCCTGTTTCTTGTAATCTTCTGATTAACAGCCAGGCTATGTTGTGATTACAGCTGTACCAAGTTCTGACATAAAATAAAGTATGACAAAACAACTTTGAATGTTTTTACATCATATCTGAAGTACAAGGCCAAACCAGTCTTTAAAAAAAATTGCTGATCTTTTAAAAAAGGTAATGGAAAAGTACTGGAATTATTTAAGACAAAATTTTTGAACTGCAATTCCTCATTATTTTTCATTATTTAAGTGTTAAGTGATACTACTCCACAGTGAATGGGAGTCTCACTGAGACTGAGGTCCCTACCATGCTATCACAAATGCAATCAACAAGTAAAATTAAGGAAGCGGTGAACGTCCCTATCATGCCTTTCCACTGTACTGATCTTCCACACGTTTAACTTAAAGCTGTCCAATCACTCTGTTGTCTATTAAAGCTGTCAAAAACTGAATTAGACTAGCTATGCAACCTCTCATATATGCACATGGACTTTAGTCAGATTCCCATATTGTAAAAAACTGGCTTTATGCAGTAAACTTTGTTCAAATACCAGAAACTGAAACAACATACCAGTTTTAAATTAAAAGCAACTATTCTTGGAATGAACAGACTTTACGCCACAACATTTTAAAACAGAGCTACCTCAAACTGGCAGTCTAAGCTCAGACTGCAAATGTTTCTCAGACCTGGCCCAAGCCCCAGACCTGGGATGGTCCCCTCCATCTCATACCTTCCTCACAGTTTCTCAGAAAACAGTTGTATATACATTTCCAAAACACCACAGCAATGCTTAGTGCCTCAATAGCCTGGTAAAACAAGCAACAGGGCATTGCTTCCCGTTATTCTGGTCTCATTAAAAAAAAACCAACCTTTTAAAAAAAGTACTTTTACTGAAACTGGGACTACTCAATCTTCAGCTAACGTACATACTTTGCTCACAGTTCCTACTCCTGATTTCAAAAGATTCAGAAGTTATCCTGACCAGCAGCATTACTTCACTTTCATCTAAACTTGCAATAATAAAACACTCAAATGAATTTTAGGCTCAACATATTTTACCATTACTGCAGATGGGGAAAGCAGAAGATTTAAATCACTACACTACAATTTGATGCCAAATTCTTTGAAGTATTCTCAGGGTCAGCCAAGTCCTGAAAGAAGTTCCTGCTTCTTGAGTGATACAATCCCTTTTTCCTGCCCTCCCCCAGCCTGCATAATTTTGAAACAGAATCTTAGAAGTTTTATTTTAAAAAGAAACATCAGTCTAGAATTAAATCTTGTTCAGGAAAGACAAAAACTAATTTCTTTACCATATTTTCAAAATCGAAATGAATAAAGTCATGAATATGTCTTTCTCTTGGCATCAGGCTGGCAAGAATATGAAGGGTGATACATTTCATCATGGACTTATATACCAGATAACTGGGAGAGCAACATGTTGCATAAGTTTATAGTTATTCCTAATTTAAACAAAACACCACCCAGATACTGCAGCTCTCTTTAAGTGACTGAAGTGTACAGTAACTAGCTCTCAGAAACTGCTAATGTCAAAAGCGTTTACAAATACTGAAGTATTCTTTGTGTTTGATCTCCTTCAATACTGTCATTTTTAAAAAAACTGTTTATGTATCTCTGTGGTGCCATAATTTTTTTCTGTTAAATATATTTCTTGCAGCTTTTGTTAATCCTTTCCCACTTTTAAAAAGGGAACTTACCCAAATGCTTATTGCTACAAAGAATAATGTTCCCGGAGGCAGCATAAATGAACAGCCTATAGAGCAAGCACAGTGCACAATTTTTAACTCCTACACACAAGAAAGTATGCTTTCCTAGCTCTGACCAGAATTTATCTTCAAAACTGGTTCACAAATGGCAATACTATTACTGTATACAGGTAAGTATAAAAGAGCTGAAAACATGTATTTCATATAGTGACCAGATATATATCATACACCAAAAGCTTTTTGCTTATTAACAGAAAAAAACCTTGATGAGACTCTATCACCCACATCTAAGTGAAACGCAGAAAAACAATCAGTCACAAACACATGATTTTTTTTTAAAAGAACTTGAACTTAAACAGCTATCAAACAAATTCTACTGCACACAAACCATTTGCCTTCAATACTGGAGATTCCTGGAAAGGAGGATCTGCTACTTCTAAAGTATTGACACAAACTCTTTTAAGCAACTGAACAGAAAAGTCTAGATGATTCAATAAATTAAACACCTAACAAAGGCTTTGAAAGCAGAACAAGGAAAACCAAATATACTACAGACAGCTGGTAGAAGGCTGTTTACTTAAGTCTCAAAGCATTCTTTGAGAATAAGGTTGTTTAAGACACTTTAAAATCAGTTTAAAACTGACAGTAAATCAGTTACAGGGAAGACGGAATACAAACACATAACCACGATCCACTACAGGCTGCAACTAAAAAGTCTTAATGATAAGCAAGCTCTTTGGATTTTGAAGTGACAGAGAGAAACCTACACTTTCAGTGGACAATTCTTAATGTAATAATAATAATAATAACGCAATTTTTATACTAAGGCTTTGAATAGGGAGATTTTGTGTTTTATAATGGAAGATTCTCTACAGTGTGACTCACCACTGAGCAGAATTTTTACAAGGCATACTGTTTCACAGCAGTCAAGTCTACTGTCACAGTCCTGCTCCTGGCTGGCTCCTTAAGTTTCCAGCCAGCTGGCTTCTTGGCCCAGCTGCACAGTGTGGTTACAGCCATGGTTACACTACGCTGTAGCAGGTGGGACAATGTAATAGCTACAGCCCAAATTTACAGTATCTTAACAGCCAAGAAAATGTATCCGAAGATCAAGGCAAGCACTCTGTTGCCCATATTCACTTTATCAAAAGGATGAATTCTTGTATGATGGAAGTCCCTATTAAGCAAGTATAGTAAGTAACTGATCATTAAAATTGAACTAAGGTGACCAATGAAGTTGCCATCCTAAAATTTTCCATCATGCCTGTTCCACGGGGGCTGCTGACAAGTTGCAAACCCAAGTAGCAACTGAGGTACCACCGATTTACTTCTGGTAGGTTATACTGAAGTTCACATAGGATTTCCTACAATACCTTGTCCAAACATCCCTAGAGCAAGTACAGACACCTCTGGGACAGGAGCAAGAGCACAGCTGAGGGGAGTAACCACATGCACCACCCCACTTCCCCTGCACAGGGTGCCAGTTGGCACCCAGCACTTGGTTTGCTTTATTTGCTCAATTGTCTTTTCACTGGGCAAGAATGACAACAAAACCCTACTATACCCATGGGTACTAAAAGATCTTAACTATTGTTACCTTCACGCTTCTCACATAACGTCAGACATTCACCCCAGTCTAAAATTTCAATTGAAAAAAACAAAATATTGACCAATACCTGTTAACTGACAATTCAAAAACACTAAAAGAAAATAATCTGTCAGGAAGCCATGAAGATGATACAGAGAAAAGATGCANGAAAAATTAAATTATTAATTTAATAATTTAATTAATAATTTATTTTTTCAGAAGAAAAATTATTTCAAATATCAATTATTTATAGTGATCCAACAAACAAGGAAGAAAAGCTGTGATTTAGCCTAGCTAGGAGAAAGACAGGAGCCCCTTTGGGAACTTTGTGACTTCCAATATTTAACTGATCTACTCTGTATTGATGTTTCTGAATTTCCTCTCATCCAGAGCAAAGTATGCACGCAGTTCTGTTTAGCAATTTTCCAGTCCCTTTCTGTAAAGATTTGTAAATTTTGTAACTGGCCTTGCGCTTCAACATAGAATAGAACTTTACAGTTTGCTCCCTCTTCCCATATATGTTCATAGGGACAAACATATCTTCTTAATTAGGGGCTCTGAAACACAACTTTCCCATTCTTGTTCCAATCAACACAGGATTTAATACAAACAAATATCTACATCTGAAAACGTTCTTACAAAAACATCCCTCAGTTCTAAGTGCTATTCTAAAATATCTATTTTTAAAGGAAGCAAAACTACAGTCTTAGATGAGGGGCTTCTGTAAAATTCCTTGGTACAAAAAGTGCTAGACTGGAAATGAGACACAACTTGGATGTAGAAGTGCTCAACCAAAGGTTTCTTTCACAAGGCAAATTCATTTTAATGCTTCAGAAAGAACAAAGCTGAAGATTACTCTCAATAAATGAATGACTTTTCATCTGTGGATCCAGTTTTTCAAAACAGGTCTGTCTGGTACTGCTTCATGAAGTATTAGATCCAGTCCAAATTTAAATACGCTGAATCACATTCCATGGGACTCTCAAGCTCTACTAGTCCTTACTCCTCCTACCCCGGTACCTGCATGTGTGTCAAGCACTACTGGCTCCAAGAAGGGAGCCTACTGCCTGGTTCAGAATATATAAATTCATGAACAAGAACACCCATCTCCCTTCCTTATCACAGCAGTCAGGACAACTTTTGTCATCCTGATACCAAGGATATCTGGAACTACAACTTTTCAAACTACTGGTTACCAGTCTGCACACACCACTGCTGCACTTTAAACACTGGCTCTCACCTGCAGAGAGAACTGCAATTCCACACCACAGGATTCTCTGGTCTCAGCTTTTTTTAAGCACTACATGGGAGACTGAGGAGAAACACACTGCCACAAAAATCATTTTTAGAAACTACTGGTGAAAGCCACAGTCCCTAATGGCAAACAACCTACCCAGCCATGCTCTAGGAAAGCCAAAACAATCTGGAGACTATCTTGGATACAAAAGGAGCACACTGATAAATTACCCTGTAGAAGAAGAAACCAACCTGTTTCAAGGACAACTTTTTCCCAACCATTTGGGATTCTGGGACAAGAGCTAGGAGCCCATAGGAGAAAGTTCATATTCACATTTAAATCCTCAAACTGAATTCTAACTGAGCATAACAAACAATAAATGACAGCAGAAAGGAAAAATTCTTCAAAATCACTTCTGGGACTTTCCACAGTGTATCATTAAATTCAAACACATATTGCCAAAATGTAAAGCAGAGTAATCACAAAAGCAAGCTATTCCTGAGGTTTACCAACTCTTCTGCTCATCTCTGCTTAATGAATCCTAAGCATGTCATGGCATGTTCCTGGGAACGTGACCATATTACTTTCAAAAGCAATTTGGCAAAACTCCAAAGCTAACTCACCTGTTTTTAACTTCATCCTTTATCATATTCACTTTTTTTCCCAATAATTTGTCAACTTTTACTACCTCATAGGAGTCCAGTCCACCCAAATTCCTCCTTAATTCACAAGAACATACCAAATTTTACATTTAAAATGGTGTAATACCCAGTTTAGAAACATCAACTCCTTCCTACTCTATGTTTAGGCCATAAATATAAAAACTGGCTACACTGCATAACATCACAGTTTGAGACTTGCAATAAAAAACAAAGCCACTGAAATTCTACTTATTGATGTTAAAATAAAAAACAAAACAGTCCTGACAGCGAACCTTTCATCTTCAAAGACTATTTTATTGAATTAAATGCAATGCTATCCCAAAGTACTTAATATCATTATTAACAAAACACATTTCTGTATGAGCAAAATGAAGGGGGTTTTTCATGGATCTTTTCAGCCTTTGCCATTTCAGATGAATGAACATTAGGGATTCCAAAGAATGTTTATGTGTAAAGTAGGCTGTTAATATGAAGGATTTTTTTTTAAGGGGATAAATAACACGTGTTGCTTATTCATATTCCAAAATGCAGAACTCAACTACTCACTGTGTGGTAGAGTGGCTGCAAATTTACAGTCACAGAATCCCGACTAACCTTCGTTATGATTACAGACTGCAGTAAATGATACTTAAGCGTAACAACTATTGCACTGTGTTTCAATGCACTGAATGTAGTAAAACACCATCCATCAACAACTAAAGATGCCAAACCACTTTATAAATTAGTGATGTTCAAATTTGGGAAGACTACCACTTTTGGGAACACTGTGTTTACAAATCTTAAAGAAAAGTATTTGCAAAAATTTTTAAAGTACAGGTAAATTAGACTTTTTAAAATTTCTTTTGACCTCTCAAATGCATATTCACAACATTCTTACATCACTTTTTAATAAAAACTCAAAATGGTAGGAAGCACATTAATATACTTCAAAGCCAGTTCTTTCAACACCTCATTGTTGTATCAATTACCTAAATATTTGAAAAACGAAATTCTTACATTTTGAGAGCGAATCCAACTCCCTCAGAATAAGGTTCACCTCAAAGAACCTTACGCACACTGAAAATCACAACCCACCTACACACTGTACTTTTGCCCATTAATGTTTTCTGTCTGCTCAGGTAAGCAAATTTTGACTGATGACTGCTTCCTGTAAATGAAGTAGATTGATAAAACATTATTAGTAAAATATATTGTTATCTTCCAACTGTCTTACAATTCCTACCGTTCCATAAAGAGGAAAAAAATCCATTGGAAAACATTTTATAAAATGAAAATAAAATGAAAATAAATTAAAATGCAGAGATCTAGATCTACAGTTTCTAGAGACCCTTTCTCCAAACAGAAAGCCATACATGCCTTGATCCTGTACAGACAAGTTATTCTAGTAATACAGACTCATAAGAAAACCACGTAAGAAATCATAAGTGCACCTGAAGTTATTTTTAACTGTGTGTAAGTTATTCTCTGTTAACCCCAAAAGAACTTGAATACTGACAACTCTTTCTATTATCCACCTTACAGTGAACTTTTCCTCCTTACAAAAAGACAGAAATGCTTCCAAACCCAATGCTTGGAACAGCAAAAGAACAAGTTCAAATTCATGAACCAATGGTTTTCAGAGATGACTAGAAAGACAAAAGCAGAAGCTGAAAGCACAGAATCCCTATTTCCAAATCCAAAGGAGCAGAAGGAAAAGGAAAAACCAGCAGAACCCCCCAACAGAAAACTTTATTTATTGAGAAAATAATGGAAAGAAAAATGAAAAAGAATTAAAAACAAACACAAAACAAAAGATCACCAAAAAGCAATTGGGACAGCAGATGGTGACCTTTCGGGGTCTAGAGAAGGAATCTGCTGTTGCACACAATCAGGAAGTTGTAATTTTGTTTCACCAAAAAGCCAAAGAGCATATCCACACTGTAGAGTGATGCCCAGAAAAGGCATAACACAACCAGCTGTGGGTCCTACAGCTGCATGGTAGAACTCCACCATGCGTTTTGCATCATCCCTTCTCACAATACTTTCCTAAGGTTCTTTACCTCAGAGAAGTGGCAACATTTCAAAGTACATTTGCTAACTAATTTGGACACACTTATTCTGCAAAATTTTTTAAGCCATTCAACCAAAACGCTTCAGTGAAATTATTCCTGAAGCACTGACACTTGTAGGGGACCAATTCAAGGAGGCTACCATCAAACACAGCCTGAAGAACGCAACCAAGTTGTCCCGGTCCACAGCGGTCAGCCCCGTGGTCCCTGAGCAATTCAAATGCAGCCCTAGGCCCAGTGCACCATGCAACACAACCCAGTTTGGCAATGGTGGGGTAATGAGGAAGAAAGCAGGACAGGGTGCTGTCTCCAAGGTTGTTACATCACTGTACAGCACACTCAGCCTCATCACATCCGGCAAAGAAACAGAAGGACAGCAGGCAAATTGCTGTCTTCCTCCTTCCACTTACAAGGGTTGCAAAGTCAACACACACCACCAAAAAGCCAGCAGAAAGTTTCAGATGCCCCTGGTTCTGCAAATGAACCTGTCCTCCCAAGTTCTGTAACCACATAATCCAGAGACACTCTCCTTTCACCAGCACTAGCAAAGAGCAGTACT
>VXBB01020593.1:452330-469476 GCA_013399915.1 Illadopsis cleaveri | reverse complement strand
TCTTCAAAATCACTTCTGGGACTTTCCACAGTGTATCATTAAATTCAAACACATATTGCCAAAATGTAAAGCAGAGTAATCACAAAAGCAAGCTATTCCTGAGGTTTACCAACTCTTCTGCTCATCTCTGCTTAATGAATCCTAAGCATGTCATGGCATGTTCCTGGGAACGTGACCATATTACTTTCAAAAGCAATTTGGCAAAACTCCAAAGCTAACTCACCTGTTTTTAACTTCATCCTTTATCATATTCACTTTTTTTCCCAATAATTTGTCAACTTTTACTACCTCATAGGAGTCCAGTCCACCCAAATTCCTCCTTAATTCACAAGAACATACCAAATTTTACATTTAAAATGGTGTAATACCCAGTTTAGAAACATCAACTCCTTCCTACTCTATGTTTAGGCCATAAATATAAAAACTGGCTACACTGCATAACATCACAGTTTGAGACTTGCAATAAAAAACAAAGCCACTGAAATTCTACTTATTGATGTTAAAATAAAAAACAAAACAGTCCTGACAGCGAACCTTTCATCTTCAAAGACTATTTTATTGAATTAAATGCAATGCTATCCCAAAGTACTTAATATCATTATTAACAAAACACATTTCTGTATGAGCAAAATGAAGGGGGTTTTTCATGGATCTTTTCAGCCTTTGCCATTTCAGATGAATGAACATTAGGGATTCCAAAGAATGTTTATGTGTAAAGTAGGCTGTTAATATGAAGGATTTTTTTTTAAGGGGATAAATAACACGTGTTGCTTATTCATATTCCAAAATGCAGAACTCAACTACTCACTGTGTGGTAGAGTGGCTGCAAATTTACAGTCACAGAATCCCGACTAACCTTCGTTATGATTACAGACTGCAGTAAATGATACTTAAGCGTAACAACTATTGCACTGTGTTTCAATGCACTGAATGTAGTAAAACACCATCCATCAACAACTAAAGATGCCAAACCACTTTATAAATTAGTGATGTTCAAATTTGGGAAGACTACCACTTTTGGGAACACTGTGTTTACAAATCTTAAAGAAAAGTATTTGCAAAAATTTTTAAAGTACAGGTAAATTAGACTTTTTAAAATTTCTTTTGACCTCTCAAATGCATATTCACAACATTCTTACATCACTTTTTAATAAAAACTCAAAATGGTAGGAAGCACATTAATATACTTCAAAGCCAGTTCTTTCAACACCTCATTGTTATATCAATTACCTAAATATTTGAAAAACGAAATTCTTACATTTTGAGAGCGAATCCAACTCCCTCAGAATAAGGTTCACCTCAAAGAACCTTACGCACACTGAAAATCACAACCCACCTACACACTGTACTTTTGCCCATTAATGTTTTCTGTCTGCTCAGGTAAGCAAATTTTGACTGATGACTGCTTCCTGTAAATGAAGTAGATTGATAAAACATTATTAGTAAAATATATTGTTATCTTCCAACTGTCTTACNATCTTCCAACTGTCTTACAATTCCTACCGTTCCATAAAGAGGAAAAAAATCCATTGGAAAACATTTTATAAAATGAAAATAAAATGAAAATAAATTAAAATGCAGAGATCTAGATCTACAGTTTCTAGAGACCCTTTCTCCAAACAGAAAGCCATACATGCCTTGATCCTGTACAGACAAGTTATTCTAGTAATACAGACTCATAAGAAAACCACGTAAGAAATCATAAGTGCACCTGAAGTTATTTTTAACTGTGTGTAAGTTATTCTCTGCTAACCCCAAAAGAACTTGAATACTGACAACTCTTTCTATTATCCACCTTACAGTGAACTTTTCCTCCTTACAAAAAGACAGAAATGCTTCCAAACCCAATGCTTGGAACAGCAAAAGAACAAGTTCAAATTCACGAACCAATGGTTTTCAGAGACGACTAGAAAGACAAAAGCAGAAGCTGAAAGCACAGAATCCCTATTTCCAAATCCAAAGGAGCAGAAGGAAAAGGAAAAACCAGCAGAACCCCCCAACAGAAAACTTTATTTATTGAGAAAATAATGGAAAGAAAAATGAAAAAGAATTAAAAACAAACACAAAACAAAAGATCACCAAAAAGCAATTGGGACAGCAGATGGTGACCTTTCGGGGTCTAGAGAAGGAATCTGCTGTTGCACACAATCAGGAAGTTGTAATTTTGTTTCACCAAAAAGCCAAAGAGCATATCCACACTGTAGAGTGATGCCCAGAAAAGGCATAACACAACCAGCTGTGGGTCCTACAGCTGCATGGTAGAACTCCACCACGCGTTTTGCATCATCCCTTCTCACAATACTTTCCTAAGGTTCTTTACCTCAGAGAAGTGGCAACATTTCAAAGTACATTTGCTAACTAATTTGGACACACTTATTCTGCAAAATTTTTTAAGCCATTCAACCAAAACGCTTCAGTGAAATTATTCCTGAAGCACTGACACTTGTAGGGGACCAATTCAAGGAGGCTACCATCAAACACAGCCTGAAGAACGCAACCAAGTTGTCCCGGTCCACAGCGGTCAGCCCCGTGGTCCCTGAGCAATTCAAATGCAGCCCTAGGCCCAGTGCACCATGCAACACAACCCAGTTTGGCAATGGTGGGGTAATGAGGAAGAAAGCAGGACAGGGTGCTGTCTCCAAGGTTGTTACATCACTGTACAGCACACTCAGCCTCATCACATCCGGCAAAGAAACAGAAGGACAGCAGGCAAATTGCTGTCTTCCTCCTTCCACTTACAAGGGTTGCAAAGTCAACACACACCACCAAAAAGCCAGCAGAAAGTTTCAGATGCCCCTGGTTCTGCAAATGAACCTGTCCTCCCAAGTTCTGTAACCACATAATCCAGAGACACTCTCCTTTCACCAGCACTAGCAAAGAGCAGTACTGCTGCCCAAAGCAAGCAGCACTTGGCACTGCTGGATACAAGATTGTGTCCGACAGATGGCTCTTTGTCTGACAAAATGGAGGTAGTATCAAATACTGTGGAAAACCCATAGGCTTCTTTTTTTGAGGAAGAGATTTCTATAACAACCTCATTTGCTATAAAAAAAATACTAATTATACCACCTAAGTCTTACAGAAACAATCCTTCTGCCTGGAAAGGGACCACATCCTTCAGGAGCTTCAACATGTAGGACATAAAACTTCACAGCTTCCACAACTCCCTTCTGGGTAGATTCTAAATTCACCTCATACTTCCTAATGCTGCTTTCTCCACTTGCCTTAAAATGTTATGATTCCAATTTTAGTATCCCTATACTTAACAATATCAAGTATTTCTTCTAACACTCTAATCATTAAGACTGTATTAGATTTATGTTATTACATTAAGTTCAGATTTGCTATACATGGAATGGCTCCTATCAAAGAGTCTTATAAAACTACTGATGGAAGCATGCACCATAGCTGGCATGCAAATAGTAATAAAGTCGCAAGAGAAATTAGAGAGAAAGGGTTATATTCTTTTCCTGAACAGATATGACAAACTTAATCACAGCATAAGCAATTGATATCAGAGTGTAATCCCTAAAGTGTCATAATTTCAACACAAAACTAGATTGCTCTTTTGGCTTGCAGAAAGGGAAAGGGCTTAGGTTGCAAATCCCCTCTAGGCAGTGTCACAGAAGGAGCTGGGCTTCACTGAGCTCCTAACTCCTCCTCTCTTTACAGCATCAAAAAGCTACACCAAAGCAGCCTTTTGTTCAGTTCCAACGGAAGAAAGGCATCTCTCACCACTACAATGTCAACTTTACCAGATCAATTAAAACAGTATTGTTGAAATTCCACAGCACTCCAGTCTCACCATCCCTAGGATAGGGATTGATAAAGTATGAGTGGGACCCTACTCAAGTACCAAAACAGGTAAGACTTGAGAGCACTATAGCCAAACCAAATAGGAAATAAATACATTTTGAATGAGAAAATGCCAATCTTCATTATTTGGTAACATTTGTAAATAATGTTATATTAAGATGACAACATGCTTATCCAAATATTAGTCTATTTCACCTATACAAACACAAACTCTATTCTCATTAAAATCACCCTAATTTCACCTAATCTTGCATGTTTTATAGGAAATGAGAATTCTTTGGCCCAAAGGCTGTGCATCAAACTGTATTCTTCTTTTCCAGATTAGATGTTAACTTGATTAAAAATTTTGCAGGAAACGTGAGATTCCCCCTAGCAAAGACATACCTCATGCTCAAGAGGAGCAGTTGCTGCCATATCCTGCATGGTAGTTTCTGGCTCCTGAGCTTTCAGTTCTCCATAAGGTAGGAGCCAGTATCTACTGGGTAACACCATTAAATGGCTTTAAAACCCAAGAGAGCCCTTACACAACTCCCCTGAGGAACCTATCCCCACCATCTGATCGCACCTAACCAAATTCTCTTCAGCTTCCTAAAAACCCTTTTATTCAAAGCATTATAACAGTCTTGTCCATTCCATTTTTCTCTCACTTTCCTTTGGCACAGCTCCAGTTCCTTCTCTCTGCATTTCTGGTCCAAATTGATAGAATCATTCCTTTTTAGTCCTTGTAACAGTTAATATACTTCTTTAAGTACGGTGTTTCATGTGAGGTCCTACCATCATTGAACGCAGCTACTGTATTTCACTAGTGATTGGACACAGGCACTCCTATGACTACATCCCAGAACAGTGTCAGTTTCCCTCTCTCCCTCAACAACATACTGCAGGTTTGAATGTCTCACTGCTCAGTGTAAGCACTACCTCCTTTCCTGCTAAATGAGCAATACTCCTCCACCATATATTTGTACTGTTTGGCATTTCTGTATTTGCCTTTATATGCAAAGTGTGTACGTTTACTTTCTATTCTATCAGCCAATAATTCAGGAAAAGGCTCAAGAAAATGCATATGAAACTTGAAATTTCTCTACAATTTCACAGTGAAATATTCCTACTACTGTTTTCCAAACAAGTTATAGAAACGTCAGCTTATGACAACACTCCTAAACTAAGTTATGTAGACCACACCAGTGTATCCCAAAAGCTCTTGTTGAAATATACAGGATCTACTGCTTCTCTACTCAAATATTCTGCTCCAGCACTGGAGAACACATGATTGTTTCAACACAGTTTGGTTTTGTACAAAACCTTTCAAAATAAGCTTCAAGAGTAACACCCAATCAGACTCCATCTGCAACCTAAGTTTAGGCTTTAGCTTTACAAACCCTAACCAAGTAACTCACCTTCCATTTTAACAAGCTGAGAAAAAACATTGCTAGGTGTTTAGAAATCTTAACAAGAACATTGTAAAAAGAAACAAACTAACGAATAAACAAAAAAACCCCAAAAAAGACAACATACACTAAAAACTATCTTATTTTAGAAGAAAGTAACACAGAGTAGACGTCACAGAAAAAATAAATAAAAATCTATCAAAAATAAAAAGAAAAAATGGCTATTAATATTAGATTTGATAGAACAAAAAATTAAAACATTTTTCTCAAAGAACAGCTTCTCTTCTTCCCTCCTCCATTCGATTTTCAGAAAAACTATGCAGTGTTCACACTGACAAGTCCCACTTTGAATCTCACACCATACAGTTTGGACAACTGTCTCAATACAAAGAAATCTCTGTTAAAAAAAAATAAAATAAAATAAAAAATAATAAAAAAAAAAACCACCACCAAAAAACCCACACACACAGGCCAGAAAAACTGAAAAGTGTTTCTTCATGCATTCCAAACTTTAATACAGATTAATGCAAAGCTAAAACAATAATGCTTTTAACATTAAAACCTTAGGTCACATAGAGCAAAGACAACAGGAAGTATTTCACTATTGGAAAGATTTTGTTATTTAATTTTCAAATTCCACTAAAAATTCCAATCAAAACAGTGTTTATACTGAAGCACATTAAAATACACGTCATTTCACAAAATTTCCTCTACACTAAACTCAGATATAGTTTTATAGTCTGCTTCTATTTGAGATACATTAGTTTAATATTTGCATTTTGAAAATAGTGCCTGCATTTTTCCCTGTAGAAGAATTACTTTAAATTGAGGCTACTTACTCTGTAGCCTCAGACTCAATAATCTTGACTGACGGACAATTTCATTATTTTTAATTTTGATTTGCATTTGCCATAGTTAAATATTAATTTTATTCCAGCACTGTTTTTTAAATTCAAATATTCTTATATTGCTTTCACTTTACACACCTGAAAAACCTTTATCTGATCAGCAATCCTAATCCCAACCACCTCTGGTCATTTTCAGGAACAAACTGTCCAGAGAATTTTTTTTTCCTTACAGAGAAATAGCACTGTTTTCCTATGTGTACTAATGCATAAATAAAACCAAAAAGGTTTCTCTAGATAATAAGGGCCTTTTATATGTTTCACCAAGCCAACCAAGTCTTCAGTACAGGTTCTTTGCCAGTAATTGAAGAACTCAGAAATAGCTGCATTAAGAATCCTGCTTTCAAAAGCAGCACCTAGGTTTGCCTTACCAACAGGGAAGAGAAGTGTCATGGAAGGAATTGCTCCTGGAGTGATCTCAAGCCATTGCCTACAAGAGATGTCTGAAGAAGCAGGTGAATCAGATTTCAAACTTGTTAGCAGTAGTTAAACATAAGTGAGGCAGACCAAATGACTGCATCTAACAGAGCATACTGCACATTTCCTCTGATCTTACTGATTGGAACAAAGCTAACAATGCTAAATTTGTCACACCAGAATTCTAATGGCTCATGCTAAAGAGAATACAATCACTTTATTTGTCACACAGATATGCAACCAACGTGTAAAACAAATAACTGAACAAACCACACACAATAAACTAAAACAAAGTTTACCACTTATTGTATTTATTTGCAGGTCATTTACTTTTTCCCTCCTATATTCTATTTCAACTGCATCTTAGGTGAGTGTAAGACAGCTCTACATTGACATTAGTATCTCCGGGTGCAGCATTAGAAGGCTTAAAGTAGAACAGGCATCATCAATGACCTGCACTTAGGACAATCAAAAATTACTTATAAACTGCTCAAACATGCAGAGCTTTGGCAAGAGCACAAAAAAACTACACAAAAGACAGGTGACAGTAAACAAATACTAAGCACAAAGGACCAGTAATCTTTAATGATCTTTTACTACAGATACTACCACTATTAACTTGTGTGGGAGACAGCTCTCAAAGCAGAACTACCACTACTCTGCAGACAAGTTCACCTCCAAGACTTGAGTGGCACACTTATTAAGTACAGATGCACAGAAATATCCAAGTTAATCTTCTAACTAACCAGGTAAAATTAAGTAGGGAAAAAGAAATACTTGGAGCTTGCTCTAGCATCAGTTCCCCCTTTAACCACTTCAAGAAATAAAATCACCACTGTTTTTCTTTGCATATGTAAGTGCAAATTACAACAACAGTTTCCATTCAGAAAGAGTCATCATCTGATAATTATGAAGAAAAATAATGCAGCTTTGACATATTAATGGAGAGATAATCCTAAAACATGGACATTTTTGTATACTTTTTCGTCAAGCATACTTGTAAACAAAAATGAACCTCTCTACTTGGTACCTTACAACCACATTCTTGTTCACTTGCATCACACAGACAACCTAACAATCCCAGCAGAACAAAGATTCTCATTTCAAAACTTAGGGGACAGGGGTATAACAATACAGAGATCAAGATATAAACAAACAGTACACACACATACACACGTGTGTGTGTTTACATGCAGATCTCAATAAAAAGGTCTCCTAACAGACTACAGATTTCAAAAGCTTTACCAACTGGTAGGAGTTTTTCAAAATTTATTTTAATATAAAACTCTTACATCCATATATTTTATATAAAACATTACATCTATAATGTAAACTTTCTTCTGTCCCTCCTGTCCTGAAAAGATCACAAAGAGCAATGGATGAATATTCAAATTCACAAAACCTACGACAATATTCAGTTTTTGGCTAACCATATTCACATTTAATTGCATTTCTCAATTACTTCTTTCAAAATTATTCATTAGCCTGTATGACTTGATAACTCCTTTTCATCTTTCACTTTCAATTCCTCCACATATTGCACCTCTGGCAAGATAACTAAAATCAACATCTCTTATCTGCACACAAACTCATGTCTTTCTCAGTATTTGGGAGAGTGTATACACTGAAGATTTCATCTGGGGAGTGACTTTCCAATGGAAAGACATCTTTATTTTTAATAAAGATGACTAAAAAATTCAGAACATTAATTTAATTAGATTTCAGATTCCTAAACAAAAAAAGGGGCAAGTAAATGTCACCACAAAAACTCATGAAAATACGGCATTCCAAAGACACTGACTTGGTCCACATTGCACAGATGTAACAGAGGTTCCCTACAAGGAGGAGTGGTAAGAATGAACACCAGTAGTCTGCTTAGAAAATACACTAGCAAGAAAATTTTGATGGGCTGTACGGGTAAAACTGTGGAAAGTGGCTAACTTACATCATTGTAATACTGTAATATTTCCAGTGCTGAAATAACCCAAAATGAAAATAAACATGCAGATGAAAGGAACTTCACATGGGTATATGGTTTTAAAAAAAAAAAAGTAACTCTGGCTTGGGCCAGCATACGTAAGTGTTTACAATGTCAGTGAAACTACACCATTTCCTGTTGCTACTACCACTTTTATGGTCTCATCTCTTTTCTGTTACTTGGAAATCCTATCTACCCAAATCATTTTGCTGTTTTACAGTGTTTTTCTTCTCAATAACGATACTTCAAAATATCCATTATAGGCGATCACTATTTTAATCCCAAATTTTAACTCAAGAAATATTAGACCAATATTATCCTAAAAACTGGAAGACATTACTGCTGAAAAAAGGAAAATGAAAAATACCTTTAGGCTTCCAACAATAGGCAGAAGCAAGTCCAAACTGGACTTGGGAGCATGGATATTATTTTAAAAAGCAACAAACTTTCTCACTGGTCTTAGGCAAATTTTAACCCTGCTGTGCTAAGTGTTCAAATCACAATACATACCACTTCAGCACAATCATAAACCAAACTGATATTTCAAGAATTATTCTCTGAATGCATAATACAGATGACAGACCTATCTGTAGACGTCTACCTCACAGGTCCAACCTCCCACCCAGGATCCAAGCCACAAAGTGACTGAGACTTTTGCTAAAGTACTCACAAAATCCAGAGTACAACAAAAAGCAAACTTCATCCCTGACACAATAAATTATTTTGTCTCGATGAACATCATGTGACTTCACAGCATCTTCTTCAATACTGCTATACCGTAGTGATATACACCATCATAGTCATCCAAAGACAACAACCTCTCAGTCCCTCCACTTCACTGACCAGCTACAGAAAGATGATGTAACATTTCTGTTTCTCTGGAATAGACAACTCTAAAGTGCAAGACCTATGCATCTCATCATAGATTAAGTAAAACTAATCCTAATTAAACTTTACATTGGAAGGAGAAAGTTATAAAAACAACCCTAAGGGTCTTACTCCAGGTAGCAGGACAAATTATCACAGTCAGCTGTATCCAACTGAATAGGACATAGGCAAAATTTCTGGGCACTGAGTGTTTTACTGTTAGAATATCTGCACCACTAAAAAAAATACAGATACTTCCTCTGTGACACTCGCTTCCATATTTCCATTGCAATGTCTTGAAATCAAGAGAGACACCAAGTAATTTTTTGAATGGTCAAGAGAATGGCCAGTCACAAAGCCTGAAGGAAAAGATGAATGCTTCAGAATAAAATTATTTCATCTTTCTCCTCCTTTTTGATACTAGAAAAACAGGCTGTGAAAAGTCCTTTCTCTCTGCAGTGCGATGAAATTTTATACAGCAAAATTCCACAGTGACTCCAGAAAGATAAAGGCAGTGACAAACTCTTAGGACACAGCCACAAGTCTTACCAGTTGGACAAGTGCACCAAGAACAGGAGAGAGAGAGTTTCTTCTGGGTTTGGGTTGGTTGTCTGGTTTAGGTTTTTTTCACTTTAGAGAAAGGAAACTGCAGGCAGGCTGGACAAAGTGGGCAATATGAACCTGCTGGGATACCTACAGTGACAGCAACACAGTGAATACAAATGGGTCATCAGAGCTGGAGGTGAAGCTTATAAAGCCTTCAACTGTGACTATTTTTCTTCATGGCTGAAAAGAGAGTACGGAAAAATTGAAGCCAAGGTCCCCAAGCAGTGTAAAAGCCACCTTTTTTGGGGGGGGGGCGGGGAAGAACAAAAAAAAAAAAAAGAGGCAAAAGAAAGTATGCTGTCAGCTAGAAAACCTGACAACATGAGAGACCATCTGTTTTCAGGCCAAACAGCATAGGTAGATCCTCTACAACAGATACAAGTGCTTTGCCAACACACATGTATATTCCTGCCTATCCCAAAACTCTTAACTACTAAAATTTCTCTGACTCTGTCAAGACAGTCAGACATGAAGGTAACACCAAAAATATCCCCCTAAAAGGCCAGAAGTCCTGACCCCCTATAAGACCAGAAGTCCTGACCTTTCTTTCCTCCAGCCAATGAAACAGAAATCAGCAGTGAAGCAGAGCTGTGCTTCAGCCATACCTGTAGGTTAGGAATTATCTAGCTACCACACAGCATCTGTGAGGTTGTAGGATGCTTCCCTTCCCTCTTCTGTTTCTAATACACAGGCCATTGCTGTGCCTTCAGCTAAATCCTCAAAGCAAAGCTATTACCCTGCTAACACCTGGGGACTGTGCTCTCTCGGATGGACAAAGATGACTACAGATCTATATTGTATTACAAAGTTATTTCATTCCCACATGATGTGGGAAAGCAAGATCCACTACTGTGCCCCACAAATCCGCAGCCTGGAGCACATGCCCAGACAGGTTAAATAAGCAAGCATCCATCTCATCTGCTGTTGAAAAGTTTTTGCACCTTGCCACCATCTTTTGGGCCTGCCCTACAATACACAGAGCTTGAAGAGACTACAGAGCCACAACCACAGACACCAGTGACAAGTAGGGCAAGCAGATTTAAAGGCCAGAAAGTCCAAGTAAAAAACTGCGCAGCTCAGAGAGAAACAAAAATAGCCAAGTGTTGCCAGCAAACGGGAGGGCACCAAGAATACTCCAGCTAAATACCCTCACAAATACAAGAGGTCTCTAACTCAAATAGCTGTGAGCATACAAGGATCTTTGTGTGAACACCTATGTGACTCATGCCTGGAAGGTAAAGCAATCTTCGCATCTGTTAAACACCTGCAAAAATAATTTTTTGTTTGTTTAGTATAGTTAAAGGAGTATTACATTCAATTAGATGTCTGGGCAAATAAGTTAACAGGTTAACTAAGAATTTGTCCAACTGGTGTATGCAGGATCCAAGCTCCAGCTTTGGAGCACAGGCAGCCTTTAGCAAAATGCGTCCAGAAACAGAACCAAGACAACAACCCAGCCCTTGGACACTGGGAGTTCAGTACACCTCAACAGCACTCATCTGAGCACATTTGCAATATTCCTGCTTTTTTGTTTGAAGCTGGTCAGTATACACCATTGCAGCTAAATCAATTCATACACTGAAACTGAATTTCATTCTATTTCATCTAATAGATTCTGACTTCTCCAAGTCTTCTCTCACTTAATTCTTCAAGCATCATATATTTATGTGGAGCTATAAGAGCACACCTGTGCTAGCCTAGCCCACACAGGCACTGATGCAAATCCATTTTGTTTAATTTATCTGAATAACACAGCCCAGACATGGGTGTATCTTTTTTCCCCAATCACTCCATTTAACTCAACACCACAGTACATGTTACCCCATGCATGTTTCAAGAATTTTATTTTGATGTTTAAGTGGATATTAAGGTAACTCCAAAATGCCCTCATTTTTAGGTTGTCAGTAGAGCAACTTTACAGTAATGCAGTAACAACACCAGAGCAAAATAAAAGTGCAATTCATGACAAAGAGCTGCATATCTCCTAAGTAACTCAGGAGTACAAAGGTAAGGAGACATGCCTTCAACCTTAATTTACACATACTCTGCAGAGAATCAAAAGCACATGACCTCACTAAATATCCCTTGTGGATTTTATTAAACCATGAAACAGTGGTTTATGCTCTTGTCAGCCCTGCTACGAAACAAATGCCAAATCACTGAGGAAAGTTAATTCTAAATATCATTAGCTTTTTTGCTTCTTTGGCTTGAGAGCACTTTGCAAATCACTGATTCCACTCTTACAGGCTCTTCGTGGTTCATCCATGGATGCTGTGCTCTGCTCATGCACTCCCACCTGCCCAGACAAACCAGTGTGCAAGAGCAACAAACAAGAGAAACAACCAAGAGCAACAACCCCACCCCTGAAGAGACAGCAGACAGCACAAGGTGCTCCAAGAGAAGAGAGTAGCAAGATACCTTTGTTGACTACCTAAGGTTTTTGCAGCAGACTGTAGATCAGCAAGTGATATGCAGGGGGAAAGAAAGTGTATTTGCATTAATAAAAAGGCCTTATGGTGAAGTATTCAAAATGCATTACTGGAAAATATCAATTTAAAACAAATCAGCAGTGTCCTTTCAATCACTCTTCTACTTTATTTTTACACAACATACTCTTAAAGTGGAAATGCTATATACAGAGCGAGTCTCACTGAAGTCAAATCAGAAACTCATTACTTAAATCAAGCTTCAGTTTAGTTTGGGATTAGGGCAAATCCCTTCCCCAAAGCAAGTGCTTTTACACACAGGGAATTTTACTGATACCAACAGGGCCCAGACTATTTTAAACTAGGGTCTGAAAATTAAGTAGTATCCATACTCCTTTTTGTAAGGAGGGAAAGATGGTTGTAGAAGAGACTTTCACCTTTCCCTTCATTTTTCCCTCCTCTTGTTTTAAATAGACAGCAAGGGAGAAAAATTCAAGGAGAAAAATATATAAAAAAAGCACCACGATATATAACTGCCTCATAAATACATATCCTTAATGTGGAAATTTCAAAAAAGTTGTGTTTCACATTAAAAATCACAGTACAGTCTCTTGTAACTGAATGTTTAACCGAAAACTGTCTTTGGCCAGGTTCACTAACAATTTAGACTTTACTGCTTATATTTAGACACTGGCTAACAGACAAAAGAATTTAGTCTTTGCAGAACACTTGTAATTCTCAATCAAAATTACAAAAATCTAACTGCACTTAACATGAAAAATAAGCCTGTAATTACTCCTTCCAGGGCCCATCCAGATTTTACACTCATTTAATAAGATGGAGCAAGGTAGTAGTGACAATTAAACAAACTGCACATCTCTTCCAGCTGATCAGTGTCCAGGTTATTTTGTCTTTGATTAGAAAACACCTTTTTATTCCTTATTGATAAATCCGCATTAGCTACAAACAACACAAAGTTTATTTATTTCATCTCTCATAAACCTGCTCAGTTCTCAAGTCAGTGAACAATCCAGTCTTTTGCTGTTTAAACTGGAATAGCTAAATGGCAAACTTTTCTTTTGATGTATTGTAAGTGATCATACGAAAACTCTTTGGGTCTAATTACTGCTTCAGTATTGTCTATGCTACCCCACACTCAATTTCTTGATGAACCAGAACAGTAATTCCACTCACTAGTTTGTAAGGCACCAGGAACATTCAGATGGCAGCTAAAGAAAAAAATAATTTTTTAATGTAAGCACAGATACATCTGAAAGCACAATGACCTTGTAATTAAAATTGTCATTACACAGGCACTCGTATAGATGGAGCTATACTGAGCACTCCTCTATTGTACAATGTATTAAGAATCATTCTTTTAAGGTAAGATACACTAGAACATTTAAGACTAAGTCAAATTTCATTATTACAAATGTTACTATGTATGCTAAATCCTTCTCCTGCAGTATTTAATTAGGCATCTAGAAATGAGCACCCAGAGATTATCTTCACTGTATGTAATTAAGATTAAAATGATATGTATCATCCAAAAGCATCAAAAAAAATGCTCCAAAGTCAAGGCTAGAGACCATGATATTTATACAAATTTAAATATAAAACTATACAGCATTTTTGGGAAGTTTTCCCAATAGTTTCATCCCCAACTACCTCACATTCCAGTACTTCTGGCTACCTATTTGTCAGCCTTTTGTCCCTTAAAAATAGCTGCTGTAACAATACAATAACAAAACAAGTATTCAAAACCCTTCCATGGCAAATCAAGTAAAAAACAATGCTGGTATAATCTGTTTCTATACATATCTGGACTCTGAGCATGTTTTAAGTTACATTATCAATATGCAAAACATTTTTTGAAAGTTCAACACACTCTTAAAACAAAAAAGCACAACAGAACAAATCGAAAGATTTGGAAAAAAGCGTAACATAACAGTTCATGTTTAATTAAGAATATGATTAAATAACAGGTCTCTTTTTGAGTTTGCTTTTAGTTGAATTGAACATGCCTATATTCATATTCGCTTGCTTTGACAAAGGCATAAAGAGCAACTGACACCAGGGAAAAAAACCCAAAGGTCTCAGACTACCATTTAAACACTGAGAGCAACAGATTGGTAATGCTGTAAACCCTTAAGACTGGCAATGAGAATTAACACGATAGGAGCTATTTTTTTTCTTCCTTTGCATATTATCAAAGAGTATCTAAAATTCTGCACTGAATGTTTTTTAGTACTGGATAGATCTTAACCAGCTGAGCGTAGTAGCACAAACAAAAGTTATGAGGAATTGTTAGCATATTTTGCAACTACGCAGAAGAGCAAATCCCAGGTTTACAGTCTTTACTGAAAGGCACGAGTTCCCTCCTTCATTCCCTCACTATGGATAGAATGCAAAGAATGCAGCTGCTGTCTCCATTTAAAGTTTGAGAAGTGAGACAAACAGAACTTACTATAAAAACTGCTATTCTTAGCAAAATAAATTCTGTAAGTCTATTATAATGGATACTCAGCCTACAGCAGCCAAGAGCTCGACTTAGGACTTGCTACTACAGAGGTCTGGCTCATGGAAAGAGATACTTGAAGACAAAAAGTAATTTGACTGTTAGGAAAGTATCAGAAAACCACCTTTGGATAAGACAGGCATATGGACAAAAACTGAACAAAACCAAACTAAAAAAAAAACACCAAGAGGCATTTAAGANTTAAAAACTACTTTCCTCATTTATCAGAGCAGGCTCTGCCAACCAACTTCTCCATTGGTTCTCACAGCACCTTTCTAGCCAGTTTACTGACTGGCCGGATCTCCTGGGTTTGTTTAGTTGCTCACTTCCCTGTCACACAGGTACCTGTGCTGGCAGATCATTGTTTGACAGGAAGCATTTATGAAGGCAGGGAAAAATGGAAGCACAAAGCTTTTTGTGCTGGTAATGATCATAAATAGCTTGTTCAGATATGGCTGTATCAAAGCCACTGCTGTGCAGCTGATACTTCACTCCAAAGGCTGACACCACAGAATATGTTTATATTGTTCTTCCATGATCTCTGTCTAGGGGAAACCAGCATCTTGCATAAATGGTTTCTGTGTCTTGCTTCTAAAAGAGAAAAACATGACCCTGTTGTGAACAGTCCACATTGTCCAAAAACTTAATTCTCACATTTTTTCTAGAATCTCTCCATCTAATGCTTTTTGCTTCTGTGATGGGTGGACCTTGGCTGGATACCAGGTGCCCACCAAGCTGCCCTGTTGCTCTCCCTTCCCACATGCACAGGGGAGAGAAAGCAAGATGGAATACAACTCTGGAGTTAAGTTAGTTTACACTAAAGCAAACCAAAAGTTTGCAGGTGCAGAAGTAAAGAAAAAAAAAAAAAAAGGTTAATTCTCCACTTCCCATCAGTAAGCCACCTTCCAGGAAGCAGGGCTTCAGCACGTGCAGCAAGTGCTGTAGAAGGCAAACTTTGTANACAAAACCAAACTAAAAAAAAAACACCAAGAGGCATTTAAGATGGCAGATTTGAAGATTTTCCTCCATAAAGTTTAATTTTGCCGTAACTGGTTTTGCAGATTCATCCCAACTGAACTGTTCTATTTTGGGTTAGTAGCTTACTAAGTGCTGTTTGTAAAAAGCTGAACTTATTCTGGAAATGATGTGCAAAAGAAGTATACTTGCTACGGACAGTTACAGAAAAAGGCATCCTTTATAGAAAGAATCTTGGGCTTCACCTCAACTCAGCCAATTTCCAGTGGATACTCTGAAATATCACATTAGTCACACCATGACCAGACCAAAAACATCTTAGTTCAATGACATGTTTATATTAATTGCCAAGCCAACCTTCCTCTATCTATGAAATACTCCCATCTATGACCTCCAAAACCTAATTCTGTGAGAACCCCCAAGAACAGTAATAGCTTCCGAGATCATGCTTAAGATGGAGAAAAACACAGCAAACTACCTGAAAGATCTCTTTAGAAACTTGTTCCTCTTTTCCTGATGTAGCAGCTCTCTTTAATTCGGTTGTCTTGCTGGAAATTAGAGATAACTGTCAGAGCCTAAGGCAGTGCTTGCAAGCCTGTCTGGCAAGGAATAGTTTAAAAACTACTTTCCTCATTTATCAGAGCAGGCTCTGCCAACCAACTTCTCCATTGGTTCTCACAGCACCTTTCTAGCCAGTTTACTGACTGGCCGGATCTCCTGGGTTTGTTTAGTTGCTCACTTCCCTGTCACACAGGTACCTGTGCTGGCAGATCATTGTTTGACAGGAAGCATTTATGAAGGCAGGGAAAAATGGAAGCACAAAGCTTTTTGTGCTGGTAATGATCATAAATAGCTTGTTCAGATATGGCTGTATCAAAGCCACTGCTGTGCAGCTGATACTTCACTCCAAAGGCTGACACCACAGAATATGTTTATATTGTTCTTCCATGATCTCTGTCTAGGGGAAACCAGCATCTTGCATAAATGGTTTCTGTGTCTTGCTTCTAAAAGAGAAAAACATGACCCTGTTGTGAACAGTCCACATTGTCCAAAAACTTAATTCTCACATTTTTTCTAGAATCTCTCCATCTAATGCTTTTTGCTTCTGTGATGGGTGGACCTTGGCTGGATACCAGGTGCCCACCAAGCTGCCCTGTTGCTCTCCCTTCCCACATGCACAGGGGAGAGAAAGCAAGATGGAATACAACTCTGGAGTTAAGTTAGTTTACACTAAAGCAAACCAAAAGTTT